>WWET01003692.1:24378-50340 GCA_011038615.1 Limnodynastes dumerilii | reverse complement strand
CTAGGCGGCCATACGCTTCTGTGCGAGCGTATGGCCCCTTCCTTACGCCGGCTGAAGTTAGGGTAGGGGAATCTTTAATGAAGGGTTTGGGAGTGTTTGTGGACAACAGACTTAGCAATAATGCTCAATGTCAAGCAGCAGCTGCAAGGGCCAATAAAGTATTAGCATGCATAAACAGGGGAATAGATGCAAGGGAAGACAGTGTAAGTTTGTAACTAAATAAATCACTGGTAAGGCCTCATCTCGAATATGCAGTTCAGTTCTAAGCACCACTCCATAAAAAAAAACATTTTGGAACTAGAAAGGGTTCAGAGAAGGGTGCCAAAATTGATAAAGGGTATTGAGTCATTGAGCTATGAGGAACGGCTTCCCAGTTTAGGCATGTTTACTTTAGAAAAGAGGAGTCTAAGAGAATATATGATTGCTATATACAAATACATTAAGGGTCAATACAGAAAACTTTCATGGGAACTTTTTACCCTAAAGACAGGAGGTCACCAACTATGTTTTGAGGAGAGAAAGTTTCACAACCAGAAAAGGAAAGGGTTCTTTACAGTAAGGACAGTCAAGATATGGAATTCACTTCAAGGAAAGATTATGAAGGCATAGTCGCTTGATGATTAAGAAAGGGATAGACAGTATCCCTTTCCTTATTTTTTTTTTGTTATTACAAAATCAATAAAATTTGAATGTTAAAAAAAGGGTTAGACAAATGTTAATCAGAAAAGGGAATCCAGGGTTACCAGGACTGTTAATTAAAATGAAGGACAGTAGTGGATCCAGTGAGAAATAGGACGGCCATCTTGGATCAACAGGGATTTTTTTTCAGCTTGCAACAGATTGGAGGTTGCTTTCCCTGGATCCATTTCAATTATAAGATAGGGATCGCACGAGATCCAAAATAGGTTGAACTTGATGGACTTGTGTCTTATTTCAACCTCATCAACTATGTTACTATGTAAGTGATGTATTACATTTGACAGGTGTAGGATTAACAATCTTGTCAGAGGAAAGTCGTTTGGGAGTCAAGCATTATAACAGGACTGGGCATTATACAAACAGAAGGTAGAGACAAGAAATGGAAATAGTACAACACAATAGACTAGACAATACAAGGAGCTGGGAAGACAGACTAGTCCAATTCACAAGTACCAGAACAGTGTACCTGGCAGGACAGATCCAGGACCTGTGGCAAACCAAAACACAAATGACCACAGGGACCCAAACAAGAAACATGTTTAGATTCAGCTGACAGATTCCTGGGATAAACTGGGGTTGGTACTTGTAAACAGACAAATACAGGGTACCAACAGCAGAGCCTGCAATGGGACAGCAGGGCATGAGTGGTGGAAAGATAGTACAGATAACAGGTAACAGCAAATGGAAATGCATGAATGGGAAGAGACAACAGAAGGAAGGCTCAAGGTCCAGAGAGAGCACATGGGTGAGAGGAGCAGGGAGCAGGATAAGCAAATAAGGATGACAGAGATAACAGGTGGAACTGGAACTGGAAAAACAATTTCAGGGCAATGGTCAGATAAGAGCCCTGCAAAGAAGCCAGAGGATACACGGTATTATCACCGTCAAGGAAGAGATCTATATAAAGCCACATTTGGCCAGCACTGGAGAGGCAGACAAGGCTCCCAGCCTGGTTGGCTAAAATCCAGGCTGACAAGCAGCAGCCAGGGCCATTCATAAATACTCATGCCATGAGTAATACTGCAGGTAGGGCTAGACACCCCCCACAGGGTCGTGTTTGCTTTGAAACAGCTGTAGCTCTGTCTCAACCCACTGGAGGAGAGAGATTGAGCTGCTTCTAAATAGCAGTTAACAAAAAGTCAAATTGAAAGATGGCCATAAAACATCATTGCCAAATCTCCCTGAATTGCCTGGCAGTGCTAGACACAACCATGGGTGGAGTATTTTACAGAATACTCCCCTTTAGTAAACCCTTTTGTAATAGTGCTATCAGAATCTCCCTGATGTTCATTTGCAAGAGTTAGCAAACATGCAACAAAATCACATTTTCTTCTTTATTTGTACTATAAGCCTAAATAAGCTAATAGATCCATTTTTTATTTCAATTAACATTATTATTATTATTTAAAAATACTGGGGTAGATCCAGATGGGTGTGGGTTCCAGGTCCAGCGATAGCAGCGACGGAGGGATTGCATTGCTAAAGTGAACGGGTGAAGTATGCCGAACGGCATACTCACCCATTCAAAAAAAAAAAAGTAGATTGCGGTAAGTACAGGAAAAAGGGACATTCGAAAAAGGAACTTTCGGATGTCCCTTTTTCGAAATTCAGAGTTTCTTTGCAGAGAGTGTAACCGGATCCAGACCTTAGTACTTGTTAAGTTTCATCGTGTAGTGTATTTACGCTAGCGTATTTTCTATGCACTCTCCACGCTCGTACTTTGGCTGTTTTACGCTTGCTAAACCATTCCTTAACTTTTCAAAGCGTAACTAAGGACGTACATAAAGGCTACACGTACGTAAGTGCCTAATGCCCATGCTGTACGATTTAAATGCCTAACCCCGCCTCTGAATCATTACAGTTGTCATATGGCTGTCACGCCCATTTGTTCGTAGTTACGTTGTTGATTTGTGGCTGGTACGTGTGTTCAGAGTTACATGGTGTAACATCTGCTGTGTGCATGCACAGTAAATACTAATGGGCGATTTTACGGCAGTGGTTAGCGTAAAATCGCTCGCGTACGTAGTTTAGGATCTGGCCCATTATTACTATACCAAACATTTTCACAGCTCTACTAAGATAAAACACATTAAAGAAACCAAGCAGCATGACATAATATAATATAACTTAAAATAACAAGACATAATTTAACATGGCACATAACTGGTATGTGATAATATGACATTCACAAACAGTATAAACAGTAGTACAGGTAACCAAGCATTGTTCCTAGCCAAATCACATAGTTTAAAATGATTGGTTGCTGGATTGGCAACATGATTGACTTAAGAAGAAATATCATAAGTACAATAAATGTATTTGGCTCTTTTTCCATGATTGGATTACCTATATCTGTAACTTGCTGCTGAGCTTCAATGCAGGTCACTTTAGGTAATGTGATTGGCTGGGATTATCCATTCTATATAATGTTCTGTTTCATGTATTAGAACATAGATGAAACCCATCACTGCAAAAAAACAAACAAAAAGGAACAATGCATTTTGCATAAAGGGAAGACGTCTTGGAAAGGATAATTCGCACCAGGTGTTGTAACATACAAAAAAAAATGCACACTTCTGTTTATTCCACTGTTTATTTATATAGTGGTGTAGTAAGATGGAATGCATAGGTTTAGCAGTTTTATTGATAGCGTTTTGAATAAAAGAAGGGCCATGTTTATACTAGTTGACTTAAAATAGAGAGGATTGAATAGTATGGCTGTTTTGTAAGACTTTTGTATTGTTGTGGGTTTGGGGTTGTTTTTGTTAGAACTTTTAGGGTAAATAGACTATTTTCTGATAATCGTATTAAGCTTCTCACTACATTTAACATATGGAAATGTATCAAAAGAAAGGCTCAGTTGTTGTGCTAATAGATAGTAATATCAGTAGGAGAAGCCTTTGTTCCATTTTAGCTTATGCAATCCCTTGCTTTGTGCTTTTAACTTATCTTCCATCTTTGGGCAACATATAATAACAAATGATTACATATTTAATACAAATTACGTAATTACATATGTATCATATTCATGTGTCAGAATTGTGTCATTAAATCTAAAAAAAAGCAGTAATAAAAAAAAAACAGTTACAGAAAAAAAGGTGACACAAGTACACCTAGGTTAAATGGTATAATTAGAGCAGAAGCTGTGTGTGGGGAGAGTCTTGCTTACGCGCCCATAACAAGTACAAAAAACAAAAAATATTTTTTATTGTCCTTTATATGGTTTGTGTCTTTCTGTGCATTTCATGTTTTACATTATTAAATATATTTGATTTTAGCTGCTGCTCGATTACTATATTGATATTATTTTTAAAACTGGTGAATTACTCTTTGGGTAGTTTACTTTGTTAGCGCTGTGGTTTTCCCTTTCTTCTTTAATTTGTGTTATTAATTGTTTTAATACAGAGATAATTTTCTATAATGTGTCAGATATAAGTGACAAGTTAATATGGAAATTAAAGTGTTATACATATGACATTATATGCACACCAAAAAACTCATTGCTGCAACTGCTGTGATGTTGGAGGGAAGGCAAGGACTAATGTAGTCAAAAAAAACGTAAGTGCCGCTTTACTGCCAAGGGACCTGATTCAGAGACTGAAAATAAGAGAGGAAAGTTACTCCTGGGCTAAACCATGTTGATTTCAGGGGAGTCAAATTTCATCTGTTTTAAAAAGTATTAGAGTTGAGAGGTGGCGTTTCCCAGCCCAAGTCTAAATAACAGTGTAAAAGTAAAGCTGGTCAGTATCTGTGTGTAGTGAGCAACTCAAAGATATATCCCTGCATGCAGGGGAATCAGACTCAGTTTTAACATCAATGAATCCAGAATGGATTTTTTAGATGTGACAGTATTCAGAGAGGGGTGTAGTATTGAGACAAAAGTGTACAAAAAGGAAACGGATGCAAACTCCTTCATCCCCCAGGAGAGTGGCCACCACCCACGATGGCTAAAGTCTGTCCCGAAGAGCCAGTTCTATAGGATAAGGCGTAACTGTTCGAAAATAGAGGACTATAGAACTCAAGGAGAGGACCTAATAAAACAATTCGAGAGGAAGGGCTATGATGGAAAGGAGATAAGAGAGGTCTTTGAAAAGGTAGGGAAGATACGAAGAGAAAAGCTCCTTAAAGAGAAGAAAAAAGGAAGGGAGAAGAAGCAGGAGTATGTTCCCTTTGTAACACAGTTTAATAGTGAATATAAAAAGATTCAATCCATCCTTAAAAAACATTGGGGACTTTTACAGAAGGATGGGGATTTAAAGGAGGTAATAGGAAAGACACCCCGATGTATATATAGGAAGGGGGATAACATAAAGAAACACCTGGTTAGGAGTGCTAATTTCAAACCCAAACAAAATACAACTATCCTGAGCAAAGGGTTCCACAGATGTGGGAACTGCCCTATGTGCAGACAGACGAAGTCCAAGGACAGGAAAATTATGTCATATAGGGAGCCTAGAACTGGGAAGGAAATCCCTATCACCGATTTTCTTACATGTGACTCAAAGAGCTGCATTTATATAATAGAGTGTAGCTGTTCTCTACAATATGTGGGGAAAACGTCACGGAAATTAAAAGAAAGATGGGGCGAACATGTCAGAAAGATAAAGAAAGGGGATTCCACTCATCCATTATCTGAGCATTTTAGAGTAGTTCACGGAAAGGATGTATCAGCCATTACAAGATGTGTAGGGATAAGTAAGGTGATAGGAAGTTGGAGAAATGGGGATGTAGAGACGGCTTTAGCCCGTAAGGAAATGGAGACAATTTTTTACAATGGTACGTTGCACCCGAAAGGTTTAAATAACCACTTTGAGTTGAAGTGGTTTTTGGGGTAGGGTTTTTATTCACAATACAAAAAGATGTTAATTTAATTTTTATTTATAACTATCAGTATGCACATAAAGATGGAATTTAGTATAAGGATGAGATTCACCAGGTTTCTATGTGGAGAAAGCTACTAGTTTGTGTACACTGCAATAATGCTTATAAGGATGAGACCCATCATGTTTTATATAAAAAGGACATAAGGACCCTTTTTCAAATTTATTTGCGTTTGAGTGAATCAGCATAATTAAAAGAATAGGGAGGATATCCCCCCCTCCCCCTTTCTCCACCTATCCCGTTTCTGAACTGGAGGGTGAGAACAGGGAGCTTCATACCGGTCCCCAGCAAAAAGAAAAAGATGTGTTCGCATTACAATAGTAACATCAGATGTACAGCAAGTAAGTTGTCCGCGGCTCCCTTTGGGGTGAGTCCAGAAGTGGATTGCAAACATCAAGGAGGATTTGAATTGTGTAAATGACGTTAGGAGGAGGGAGGACTGATAAAGGAGGAGGAGAGGCTACCCACATGCACACCTTGAGAAAGGATCCAGTTCGGATCTGAAACGCGTTGGTGATTGTGGGTAAAGTCGTTAGTTTCTGTCTCAACCTGTCTCTTGCTGTTCCCTATCTCCTCGTCAGACCAGTTACTTAGTAAGGGGCCCCATTTTTTTCTGGTACCTGGTATACATGACGTAAAACATCTTTGGAGATAGGCAAAGGGGAGAAGTTAGTCAGAAAGGGGTTAATCCCCGGTGTCCCCCGTGCGGAGGGGTGAAAGGTACTGAAATCTAGGAATGAAACGATTTTGTTGTAACCATTTTTTTTAGAAGCACGGATTTTAATGTTAAAGTTTTTTATGTGAAATAAACGGGAGGACATTAAATTGAAGCTTGGAGACTTATTGAAGGAGAACACCCATACTGTGGAGTTTATTGAGAGGTGCTGGTGTAGTGGTGTTTTGATTGCAGTCATCGGAGGCAGCTGGGTGGATTCCCGGAGGCTGAGTGCTAGACTCTGGAATAACAAGAAAGAGCATTGGTATAGCTTGCACCCAAGAGTTAAACAACGTGAGTGCAAATATTTAAGAAGTACTTACCTGGTGTCAGATTGTCTGCACTATTTTCCTTTTCTTTCTTGTTGTCCTTCGGCACCCGTTGGTGGAGATTCAGGAGTGAGTTTGGAAATTAGGAGCAATCTAGAAGGAACACGGAGGAATTTCTTATTGATTATGAGCATTGAACAAAGAGAAACAAAGTGTAAGTGCAATACTTAAGGGTTAAAGATCCCAACGGAAATAATTGGCTGCACTAGGTCTGTTCTCTTTTCTTTTCCCTCCTTTCCCTGCTTGAGGGTGAGCGGTTGCCAGGGGCAACAGGAAGGAACTGATGTGAGAAAAGGAGACGAGGATAAAGATCTATATTACGAGCAAAAGTTCAATAGGTTTGAAGTGTAAGCATCCTGGAAAAAGTGTGCGTGGTGACGTGACAGGACAGTCTTCACATTGCACTTTTTTTGTCTTTTTACTCCCCTTCGTTTAAGGACAGAAGCAGTGGGGTCTAACAACGAAAATTTTGAAGAATATTGGGTCTGAGAGTACAGCACAAGGGAAATAAAGAGACTGTGTTTCCCAGTTTTTGTTGAAGGAAAAAATGTGAAAAAATTGTGAACATTTTTTCATGTTTATTTGTACCAGAGTATTAGAGTTTATCATAAGGGGGCGCTGTAAGAAGTATCAGGTCTCTTTATTTCTTTTTCAATATTTATTATTCAGTACAGGTCACATAGCCTGTCCTTCCCTAAATATAAGGACATCCAGAGGGTGGAAAATAAAAACTCCATAGCTATGAATTATGTGCAATATATTTATCTTAATAAAAGTGAGCTGGATTCAGATTAATGTGTTTTTTTTTTGGAACGCCTACAAAATAGTCTAGAAATGCTTCCTATCCATCTATAACAGTATTGCTTGGCTTGCTTAAATGATGTGACCAGCATTGTGTCGATTCTATAAGATCGGGACAGTGGGGTCAGAAGGCTATGGCAGCGTGTATACACTATCCAATTTCCCTTTCATATCAAACTACTTTGTTAGGTGCCATGGAAATTGTGCTAGTGTGTACATTTCTTCCGGCTCCCATAAAAATGGTGTGGTAGTGGATATCACTGGATATTCACTGATAGATATAACTAGTCAAAAGTCTAGGTCTCACAATATATCTATCCTTCTATGTGAAAAGTATTAATGATTGGATTGGGTTTACTCTGTTTATCACTTTTTACTTCTGATTTTATAAAGAAGATTAAAATTTAGTTTCTATTAATAACCTAGGACCGGATCCAGGCTGGCCGTGCGTGTTGGAGTCTGTCCGTCCGACCGAGAGAGGGGAGTGAACTCCCCCTATCACTCCCCTCTTTCGTGCGGGCTTTATGGCAGCTTACGCTGCCATAATCCTGCTTTAACTAAAGTGTGCAGATCAGCAGTCCGTATGAGTGTGGGATACCCCCCCACACTGTACAATTACCATGCTTCCCCCCCGCCCAACTTAGTGGGTGGAGGTAAGCACAGCCCATTTCTTCGGAAATGGCATTGTACGGAACTAAGTTCCATCCGATGCTAGGTACGCTAGTGTTACTAACGTAACACTAGTATTAACATCTGGAGGGCACATGCGCCCTCACCTTGCATGCGTAAGTGGCTTGACGTACCTAACTCTGGATCTAGTGCCTAATTTACAAAACTATGAAATATTTATTTATATATTTAAAAATATTAAAGTAATTATATAGTGCTGTAACATGCTTAGTAATTTTTCCTTATTAAACACAGATAATGGTTAATATGGATTGTGTTAGAATGGCAAAAATCATACCAAGAAAAACCTGAAGTCGGTTGTGAAGCATGATTCTAGTGAGAGGCTATTGCTTGTTTGTTCTTGGTCATTGGAAATGCTCAGTGTAGACACACAAACCTGTCACACAAGTCTATGATTTGATTTCAGATGTATTCAATCTGTCTTTAAAATCAACTTTAGTTAAACAAATAAGGTGTGTCACATGGAGACAGCATCATGATACAAAACAAACTTGTCTTTGTAAAATTCTGCTGTTAGGATATATTTCATTTATTACCCCAAATGATCATATAGGAAAGTCATGTCATTCCACAGTCTGTGTTTTATTGCTTAAAATAAATGTATACTAATTTTCAAATGAAAAAAACAATTACATCATTTTAATGTTCAAAGTTGAATGTGTAAAGCTAAGTACACACTTTCTTAATCCTCTTGAGACCTAAATAACCCTAACCATCCCCTTCCATAGCCCTAACCCTAAAAGTCTACAGAGAAGTTCGGTCTCAGATACAACAGTCAGTTTAACAATCCTACAGATCATGTACATGCATACACTCATCATTTTTTAGCAGACCTCTGACCTGCATCTACTAAAACAATCTGCTCAGATGATTTAAAGCAAATTATTCTCAGTAAAAGTTTTTTTATGGTCAGAATCACATTCATACATAAAAACAATAGAGGTACATTAAATTCACACACATTAAAAAGTACATGTGGTAGGGTTTTAGGAATGGTACAGTATAATATATGTAGGTATATTAGGTGTCTGGGAATGGCAAACATTATGTTCTTTTTTTTAGCTGTCTCTATTTCGAATATGCAGCCATTTTAGATTTTTCTTTTCTGAATGGGTGAGTGCCGATTGGCACACTCAACCATTCATTTTCGGAAGTGTCGTCTGCTGGACCCGCTGCAGACACCACCAAAGAAGTGAATAACTTCTCCGTAGACTTTTAGTGTTAGGGGAAGGGTTAGGATCAGGCAGCGGGAAAGGGAAAGTTAGGGTCAGACTGCAAGGTAGGGAGGGTCAGGCTGTGCGGAGGGTTAGGGCTTGGGTAATAGAAAGGGAGGGTTAGGGTAAGGATTAGGGAAAGGGTTGGGTTAAGATTTGATTCTTACCATTCAGAGCACTGTGTTTGGTGCTCTGGGGATCGATTGCTTTTCCTCTTCACACACACAAAAAGAGTGTCATTCTGAGATTTTTAAAGTAATCCAGGACTTCCAATGTTTCATGTTTAATGACATTCCCTGAAGAAAGTTTTGTCATTACTTTTCTCTAAGAAACTCTGAGTATCATGCTTTTTGTATCTGTATTTATTTGGTCATTCAGCCATAGCACGCTGGCAACGCAGTAAGTTGCAATTATTTATTAATACTTGGAGTGTATATATATATATATATATATATATACATACCAATGACGGGCAAAACTCACCCAAATAGAATAATAACTGCTGCTCGTGGGGCTTTCCACTTAAGTGTTATGGATAGTGCAGGAGATATGGACGCACGTGTTAAATTGAAGAAAAGTGTACTTAAGCTGGCATACACTGGAGCGATTATACGATTATTTGGGCTTTTAGTATGTTTGATTTAAATCAGGTGCCCAAAAATTTAAGGGAGCCAATCAGCTTACTAAATGGCTCCCTATTCTTTAAGGGTTTAATTCAGAGCTGCACTACACCTTTTTTTTTAGGTGTGAGTGTAAACATGGGCAATACCATGTTGAACTGCAAGGGGAGGGAAGTTTAAATTGTGAAAGCAGAATTATAATTAAGAAGTTTCTTTTCTCAAATCTATTTTTTAGATTAAACATAACTAAGCTAAACATAACTAAAGCTATGCTGTATTTGAGGTCTATGGACGTGCCCAGGAAGTTACTCCTGGGCAAAACCATGTTAATTTCAGTGGGAGTCAAGTTAATTGTATTCTTTGCATGCAGGGATATATCTTTGAATTGCTTGCTGCACACAGATAGTGACCAGCCTTACTTTTATACTGTTATTTAGACTTGAGCTAGGAAACGCTACATCTCAACTCTAATATTGTTTGCAACGGATAAAATATGACTCCCCCTGAAATCAACATGGTTTAGCCCAGGAGTAACTGTCCTCTCTTATTTTCAATCTTTGAATCAGGTCCTATGTGCAAAAGTAAAGTATTTTCCCTGCATGGCAAAGATTTAAAATTAATTAGCACCACTTACTTTGCAAAATGGTTTAGCTGAGCTTTACACTTGCACCCAAACTCTGAATCAGTCCCTAAAGCTAGCCATTCACTACAGCGATTATCAGCCCAATGCTTCAATTATCGCGTGATCACCCGAATTATCGCTTAAGTGTATATGGTCACGATTTTTTGGGCCAAGCATCTAATAATTGTCCAAGAAGGGCTCATGAACGATTATTTGATCTTTTGACGTTTGATTTAAATAGTGCAAAGTTCCAGATTTTTTGGAAAATCGCATTGTGTATGGGCATTTAACAATGATTGTGAAATCTTCGCCGATAAATTTATGTTGATGTTTAGTCCTTTCAAAGGTGTGATTATGCAAATGACACATGCCATCTTCCCATGCACATGGCAAATGCATCAACGGTTGTGGAACATGGATTTGTGGCTGTGAACTATGGACTCTGATATGACTTTCATGCACTATGGATGCATAAGAACAAAGAGCTACACTAGGAAGTTATATGACTACTTCCTACCGTCTACGCCAGTAAAACCCCCATGCTAAGGACAGCCCTTTATGTTACAAAAAAAATGTATTGTACTGTGCATGGGCAAAGGCGATTTTTTAAACCCGAGAAAAATAGAACACAAATCTGTGTTTTTTTTACACTTTATCGCATGAAACACATGTAGTGTATGGTGCCGATACCATGAAGGATTCTAGCAAAAATTTTTGAAAGATTATCGACCAATTCATGCTTTAGTTTATGGCCAGTTTAAGTGTTTCCCTCTTCTGCTAGGATTATCAGTCCCAGCAGGAGAAGTGTATAGTGCTGATAACAGGACATTTCCATGGCAGGAAATTTTCCTGTTTATCAAGACACCCCCTGCTGGGATCAATAATCACTGGGTATGAACATTATAATCAGACATGCAACAATAAAACTTTTCTATGTGTTATTAGTGGAAAGATGGCAATAACTTTTTTTTATTTTATTTATGTGGGATGACATTATAAATCTGTATATGCAGATGTGACTGTTTTCTATACATTTCCAGGGAGAAGCTGGCCATATTTTTTCATTTATGTTGAATTTGTTTTTCAGGTATGTTGTTAGAACATTAAAAAACATTTCATATATGCATAGCTATGCATATAAGGCCATCATCCCACACAAATTAAAAAGATCTTACCATGGTTCAATTGGAAATACAAGTGTTTTGATACATTTTTATTATTTAATTGTGCCGTTAACCATGTATCAAAATTGTTTAATACAGACATATACAATGAGATCATTTGCTTTAGTAAATTTTTTTTTTTTTTTAGAGTTTTAAGTTTATTTTTATCTATATTTAAAAACTTTATGCCATAGAATGTAAATTCTGAGTTGAATTTAAGCTATACTGCCACACAGGGTATCGCAAGAGAACTGCAGGCGATCTACCCTTCCTTTTACTACATCCCGCCACAAGCAAATAACGATACTGCTTGTTAGTATTTGATCAGGTCTTTTCAGCATAAACGTGTGCCACTTTTTAGTAGATGAAGATAAAAGTATGTATAGAATACTTTTGTATATAACCTCTAAAAATGTGTTTACAAACAGATCGGTGTCAAAATACTCCAATATAATCACAAAAAAACACTCTTCGATAAATGCAATCTACGAGAGCACCACAAACGAGAATGATTCAAAGAAATTTCAATTTTCATATCAATGATTAAAGCGCGGTTGAGTGGGTACCAAATACAACAAAAACGTGTTCCAACGACGCTTAAACGAATTATGTAGCATCAGCAACCTATTAGAAAAATAGCGACAACCGCATTCCTAGTGTCGCCATTTGGCATTTGTGTCTCCTTTGCAAAGGGGAAGGCGCCATGTGTCTACAGCCGGTTATAAATAAAGTTTTCATTGCTCAGAGCTGCAATGACAGGTTCTAGCCTATAGAGGTCAGTCATGTGGTCTCGCCTTATCCTCCCACCCTAAAACCAAACCCCTCCTTTGTGTCTTTGGCGCCGTTCCTATATAAAGAGGAGTACGGGGCTCCCTTAATTATTTCTTAATTTTTTTTTAACTGTTCCGTGTCCCTCTCACACCCACTTACATCCCATCATGGACATGAAAAAGAGACTGAACTTGGAGCTGAGGAACAGGAAAGCTTCCGAGGTGAGTGCCGTGTCTCCTTACTGGGTGCCGCCGGTAAAATGTATTTTTTGGGTCATAGTACTGTCTGGCGTTCTGCAAGCTGTACAGTGCGCTCGGGTCTGTTATTGCAGGCTAAGGAATCTGAGATATGGGATTGATATCCTGTGGTGTTCTGAGATCCTGCAGGAAGAAGCCTATGGGGAGGTGTGTGGCCATTATACTTCACGAAACACGTGGCTGTTCATAAACTCTCCCCGCTGCTGGAGCTCGTAGCCGGAGCCCATGGGACGCCATTATTTCCTCGCCTTTTAGAGCGAATAACTGTTTGTACGTTCTCCATAGTTTTGCTGGATATTTTTTATTATATGTAACCTTTCGCGTACTATTCCCTGTGATTCGCAAATCCAACCTCGAGAAATATGTAACGTTGTAATCGGTTGCCACTATGTCCTGTGCTCTGACTTCAGATGTAATTGTAGCCCCAATGCACTTCTTCCCGCCTAGTCCCTGTACAGAGGCGCGATCGTGTGAGGGGGCGGATTGTGGTTTATCCGCTTTATTGTGTGATTTGGAATAGCATGTAACGTGGAGACATATATGCCGCGTCCTCCCGTGACTTATGTCTCCTGGTGTATGTTTAAAACCAGGATGCGTTTACATTGGGTAGCACACTTTCCCCACTCCAGCCGGAGATCACTAGGTGGAGAACGTCGAGATATTGCGGCTAGTGACCACCGATGGCCTCGACTATACTAAATGGCTGGACCACTACGGTGACGGCGGTAATTCTGTGCGGAGTGCGGTTCCTTGACCTTGTTGTGTTCCGTTCTGCACGCCGGCGAGCGCTGCTCACGTGGAGCTCGGCTGGGTTGTGCTGTGTTGCTGACCTCGCACGGATATGAGGGGGTGGGTTCATTCACAATAAGGCCATAGTGGGTTATGAACTTGTTGAGTTTGCATGACTTAAGTTACAATGTCCCAAACTGTTTGGCCCCAGGCATCAATCTAGACCTAAATATTTAAGGCACTAATGGGATGTGTGTGGTGTGAACTTTGTTTTTAGCAACAATTTAGATCATAAATGTGACTTATATTTGACCTGAAAGGGATTCAGATTGAAGCATTTACCACAAAATTTGTACACCATCATAAATTGTTTGCATGGTTTTAAACTTGATTAGCGTTCACAATATGGCACTTTTAGGAAAAGCTTTCTCCCACTTTTCCAAGATTGTTACAAATGTATGGATATATGTATAGGAGTTCTCAACTGTTGCATGTTTTGTTGTATCTAGGCAAATTAACTCACATCATATCTGTCATTTATTAATAAAGCATTCAGCATCTTGCATATAAGCAGTTTATAGAGATCCTTTGTTTGAATTAATATTTGAATGCCTTATGGCTTGTTTTGAAAGAATTGGGTTGTGCAGTATGGCAAAGCTGTAATTATGAAATGTGGCTAAATACAGATAATTTACCATTCTTCTGGTGTATTAAGAACTAGGATCTAAAACTGCATTGCAAAAGCTAAAGGTGTTTGGTACTTATCTGTACATAAACATGATTATAGAACTGCCTCTGCATAAGTGCAGTGGGTGGTGCAAACCTCAGTAAGCAAAAGGGTGGAATCTTATTAGACTGGACTGGCTGCATTATTACATACATGTAAATAACCTGCTTTAACCTCATTGTATGACTTGTGTATTATTAAACAGGGATAGTTAGAGGAAAACCTGCACACTGTATATAATCTATATATATATATTTTTTTTTTTTTACACAGGTCAAGGAGATGGTTTTGGATAACTGCCGTTCAGATGGCAAGATTACAGGTCTTACTGCTGACTTTGTAAACATGGAGATTCTGAGCATGATAAATATAAACTTATTATCGGTTTCTAATCTTCCTAAATTGGAGAAGCTAAAGAAGGTGTGTTTACATAAACTCTTATCTGTTATTAGGCTGATTTAAAGAAATCATTGGACTAACCTGAAATTGATCCCCTTTATACTGTGAATACATTTAGTCACAAGTTAGAATATTGTGAAATGCAAATCTATTAATCTTTAAATTGTTAAAATAATTCACTTTCTAATTTTGTAATGTTAATTTTCACTTGAATTATCTAATATTACTGCTTACCCTGGGCTGGATGCACACAACTGGCAGGCTTCCTTATGCTACATATGAAAGTCTGCTGGAAACTGGTACTGTGCATGTGCAATTCTCTGTTCTCCAACAGCAGACTGATGCTGCGCTTTGTGCGGATAGCCTGGAGATCATGTGTAGCAGATAATGTATGCGGATTGGGCAGAGGCATGTAAATTGTAGAGTATGGGCATGGCTAAGCTCTTGTGAACGGTTGTTCATGTGAATCCACATGTAGAAGAGCAGGGAAAGTGCTCTGCATGTGGAGTTCTGGATCATGAGTTCCATACAATAGCTTCCCAGTGGAGACTACTGTTTGTATTGCAAGACTAAGTGTGAATACAGTTCCCTGTGATTATAAAATGCTCAGTAATTACACACAACTCTACAGGCTGTCTCGTAACATTTGGGCATTTTTGTCTACCTTTCCTGCTAGCAAAAGTTCTTATTGCTGCTACCTTTGTAATGTATTTGTTCTGATAATTTTTTTTTTATTTTGCAACTGGCTGTATGCCTTGCCAATGCGTTGCAGTATATGTGGGCATAACGAAGGGATTTGGTATTTAAACCACCCTCAAGATTTGAGTTAGTCTGTTATCTTGCTTTATAGCCATAAACTGCCTCTTAAGTGGCTTCTTTCTTCCACTAGTTATGAGATTGACTTGAACAGCAGCGTGTTGTCCTGATCTATACCTTACTCATAACTTGTGCTTTATTCTGACTGGTATAAGTGAGAATATTCTCTAATACTTTGTAATACCTTTTTGTCTTTTGTCATGCAGTTAGAGCTTAGTGACAACAGAATTTCTGGTGGCTTAGAAGTACTTGCTGAGAGAACTCCAAATCTGACACACTTAAACCTTAGTGGAAACAAGATTAAAGACATCAATACATTGGAACCTCTTGTGAGTATCTTTCTACTATTCAGTTTTTGCTTTGTCCTCTGGACAATGACATTGGCATGAAAATGTTATGTATAATAAAACAAATTCTTTGTCCTTATTTCTACAGGAATTATCTATAGATACATTGGCAAAGGGTCCTATTTGCATATATCAGAAATAGTAATACTAATGTTTTGAAAGTCCAAATCTAGTTGATTAGTACATATGTTGCTTTCCATATTGAAAGCTTCGTTGTAGCATACATGTTGATGGTGACACCACTCACAGCCTTTGCAAAAAAAAAAAAAAAAAGTTAAGGTACAAAAGGCAGTGAATTGTACTGGATTCTTTGTAGCAAAAAAAATCTGAGTATTCTCTACTAGTTTGCTAACAAGTTTTTTTTGTTTTTTTTTTGTCATTCACAGAAGAAACTTGCTCATCTTACAAGTTTAGATCTGTTTAACTGTGAGGTGACTATGCTAAATAACTACAGAGAGAGTGTATTTGCTTTGCTGCCTCAACTAACTTTCCTTGATGGGTTTGATGCCGATGGTCAAGAGGCTCCAGATTCTGATCCAGAGCCTGATGGAGATGATGCAGATGAGAATGGTGAAGGTATAGTAATTTGAGGTGCACTCTTAAGTCTTCGCTTCTAGACAACAACTTTGTTGGCCTAATTCTTCCTAGTTTAAATCTACCTGTCCAGCAGAATATTGTTTTGTTATAATTAAAGATGTCTTTAATTTGAAGTATAGTGAAAAGGTGATTGTAAGCTTTAGTAACCTTTGACTTGCTATCAATGCTAGTAAGTGTCCTTTAATATTTAAACTTCAGTCAACTGAATGTTAAACAGATTAGTTCCTACAGGATGTTTCTGTGCTGTTTTGTCAACATAGTGTTACATGTACACTGCTTAATCATACAGAGTAGCTCCTTTTTTAACTATCTGTGCATGGCCAGGATTTATTTTATTTAGAATTGGAATATCTCAAATATTTGATCGGTCATTGCTCTTAACAAATAGCTATGTATATATTTCAGATGGAGAGGAAGATGAAGATGAGGATGACCTGGATGAAGAGGAACTTGATGACGATGATGATGGAGTAGATGAGGTGACTTTTTAATTCTCAATCTGCTTAACAGAAGTATCAAGAGGGCATCTGATCAACTTTTATTTTTTTTGTAGGAGGATGTTGAAGAGGAGGATGAGGGAGAAGAAGAGGAAGATGAAGATGAAGGTATGTTGTATATGGAAACACTAATCTGTGTAAAATAAAAGGAAAAATGTCATAGGATAAATTTAAAGTTGCTTTTACTAGTTGCTATACTTTATATAATCCTTTAATTTTGACTAAGATATTCAGTGTTCTGAATATTCTACTCTTACAACTAGGAGTATAATTGTATTTATCATTCTATGTACAGATGGACACCAAGGAGAAAAACGAAAAAGAGATTTGGAAGATGAGGGTGATGAAGAAGACTTTGATGATGAAGAGGATGATGAATAAGACGAAGGCTACTGGATTTTTGTATTTTTTTTTTTTTATTATATGGACTCTTGGGGCTGGCCGCCAGTGAATTTGGCAGTGTCTGCTGACAAGTCACTGAATACTGCTGTCGGCCACCTTGTTCAGACTCCTTTTCTTTTGTGTCTGTGTGTAGACCTGTAGGATTGAGTGATGAGACTTTATTCTGGTTTGAATGAAATGTTTGCCGCTTTATTTAAAAAGATGGCATGAGCTATTTACAGAGTCAGATTGTAGGATGCCTTCCCTTATTTTTACCCTCCCCTTTCCCTGGAATTTTCTGTGAAAGTTCTGTGGTTCCTCTGGTCTGTGAATGGTGCACGGGTGTTTAAATCTGAGTGATTCCAAAGACAGTCTCCCTCTATCTTGCATTTTGTTTTTGTTATGCCTTAATGTTAATGTGTTCTGCTTTATCTCCAGAATCATGTATAATTAAGTAACATTTTGCGTATTTTGGCAATAAGAACTGATAAAACTGTAAAAATTTGTCTTTTTACGATTTGACTTATTTCAGCTTCTTTAAAAAAAAAAAAAAAAATTGCAATCATTGTAATACTCTATGGATTTAATTGTGATACTGGGTAAATGGGTTTCTTGGAAATTAGTAGGTTTGTTGGCTTAGATCCTGGTATTTATTTGTCACCTGGCATGTACCTGGCTTGTTATACTGGTAAAGGGCTCGTCAATTGTGTAGAACCAGATTATGTTCAAGAAAGATACCTGTGCAGTTGGAAGAGCACCTCAAAGGCTATGCTTTTTTTTTTTTTCTGGTGTGTGTGTATAGTCACTGGCAACTTTATGGTGCATTAATATTTTCTGTGCAATGTTCTTGAATATCCTGTTTAACCATCCCTACCTCTAATGTACAGCTATATCAAACTTGTGACCCTTCCACTAAATTTGACAAATGGGTTAACTGTTCCTAACCTTGTTTTAAAAGTAGATGTATTATTGGAGCTGTCATTAGAGTGTAGGTTAGAGTATCTACTGCTCTCGCTTGGCAATCCTTTACCCTGATGAATTGGGGGTCTACAGTGAATGTATAGCACAGCTATCATAAGGCTTTCCTTTAGACCATATGGGGTTAAGCTATACATTTATATGAACAATCTTTCTGACCTAAAACACCCATGTTTTGTATTTAGTTGTTACAGAGCCTTTTTAATAATAAAAAAAATATTTTGGGTTTTTAACTGACTGACTTTTATTACTGGGTTTGAATAAATGTGTCCTTAAGTGTGAATATCCAGCAGCCATGGACCTTGATTAGGACATGTCATAACTTGCTAAGCCCCAGCCCCTCTTCATAACTGACTTGTTTAAAATGATGGATAAATCTAATCTTGGTATAGACTCTTGTTCCAACTATACAATTTTGTTGCCTTGTAAAGCAGTAATTTCACCTGATTCCAGATAACTTTCCAAACATGCTTACTACAACTACTTCCATTGAGCAGCAATCTTTGGCTGATTTTCTGGACATAAACATTTCATAGATGGGAGAGTCAATAGGCAGCTATATGCGTGCATATGACCTTTGCTATGAGTGATTTGGTCCTTGCTCGATCTGACTGAACAAGTTAACATTTTGCTTCCTATACAAATGCAAATTCTCCTAACCTGCTCTTTATTAAAAAATGTTGCTGAGAAAAATACTTTACAAAAAATACCTTTTAACAACGTCTTTGCATTTAAAGGGAATCTAATGCGACCTTTAATGTTTTCTTGGAAAAGACTTTAGTTAATAACTTCTCTTTCTAGTGTTTATGGTTATATCAAAAAGTAAAGCAAGGATCATGGTGAACTTATTGTAAGAAGGTGAAAGTTATGTGAGTTTCACCTCTAACTTTGGCCATCTCCAGCTGCAAGAAAAGAAAAAAATAGGGTTGTAAATTACCCAGAAAAGACAGTGGGGATTTAGGTATATTACTTTTAGAAACACCATAAGTTTTTCTGTAATGACCTCACTACTTAAACCTAGTATCAGTTAGTTTCTTTCAAAAATTGACACTAATGGTATGTATGTGTGTATATATATATGTGTGTGTGTATGTATGTATATATATATATATATATATATATAATACATTTTAATTTAAATCGCACAATAGGGTTTTGAATGTTATTGTGCAAGTGTCTGCTGTAACTATCATGCTGAATTGTTGCAAAGTGCACAAAACTGCATATTTTACAAATGTTTTATTTGAATGATCAAGTCATTCAATTATAAAGACTCAACAAAAAAAAATCAGGTTCCTTGGTGATTAAAATGTTCTATATCATCTATTTAAAAACTTGTAGTGTTTGGGGCTTAAAGGTGACTTACTAAATATATATAAAAAAAAACAAACCAAACAAAACCCACTGCAATGGTGTATCAGTACAGTAATCTGTTCACTAGTGGCTTCTGTCTTATGGGACAAAGCTGAGTCTTTTAACAGAATGTGTGTGTATAATCTATCATAAGTAACTCTTAAGCTGCTTTCATAACACCACAGTAAGAACTTGAGATTTTCAACCCAGGTTTGCCATGGATTTTTGGCAAAAAGTCACATGGGGCCCTTAAACTGCAAATAGTCTCTGGAAATTCTCTTCAATCGGTGTTAGGTGGGGCCTGGGTTGCTTCTTTCATACCACCAATTTACTGACCTGGGGCCAGGACTCTGGTACATTTCACATCATGACCAAATCTGGGTGGTTGTTAGCCTTGACCAAGGTCTAAGGCCAACAACCTATGTTTAGTGGTGATGTGAAAGGGGTGTTAGTAGTCCAGAAGTTGTAAAACTACAATAGTCTGCATGCGCTAACATAATTATAGCTGGCACAGAATAGTTACAGCTGTTTTGTTGGCACACACTAATCATAAAGCTATTACCTTAAGCTAGGTAACAGTACTGTGGTTTTTTTTTTTGTAAGTTTAAATTACAATGTTTGTATCCTGCTTTGTACCTGCTCATCTTGTACTGGTTTATCCAAAATATAAGGAAACCTGATTTCAGCTGTTTTTTTGAACTGTGGAACAAACAGCCTGACATTTAAAGAAGAAAGTTTCCATGCCACCCCCAATTTCACAGAAAACAGGACAACTTGTTTTGTTAATTTGTGAATTCACATAGTAGGGATTAAAGTTCCATTTAACAGAAATAACATAATACATAAGCTGTAGCATATAAACCTACAAAACAAAGTCCCTATTTATCAATAAAATAACAAAGAATTTCAGAATAAAAAAATTTAAGTTGAAAGGTAGGCCTGTTCCTGACAGAATAATATTCACAGAAACCTACAATCCTATCTATCCATTGTTATTTGTCTGTACCACTTCCATCAGCTTTTAGGAAACAGAAAAGAAAATAAGCAGATGTTTCATTATGAACTACTGGAAATGAAACCTCATTTTTGTCAGCAGGTATAGAGTGAAGTACAGTGCTGTCATGGAAAATAAATTTGTCTAATGTCATGGCAGGTTTCATAAATTTGGTACTGTGGTTCATTTGCTAAAATGTTTCATCCTAAAGCAGGGTGTTCTAGAATCTGTTGAAACATTCTGATTCTTTGTTTATTTTATTTGATTTTTAGGAGCACTTTAATATTAGATCAATGATGCATAATGTTTTTCACAGGATAGTAGCAGAACTGAGGTGACAGATTGAACAATAATCTAGAGGGACATTGGGCCTCATCCATAGTAACGCCTGCCGTCGCTCGGACGGCGGGCGTAAGATTGGCTTTGCAGCCGATCTGCGCATGCACCGGGCAGATGTTGCCTGGCGTTGCTACGCCAACGCCCGATCCTGGATCGGGCATCTGTAGGGATGCTGGAGGGGACGTCCTCCAGCGTCCCTACGCTCACGTTAGTGCTGGTGGGTGGGGGGAGGTAAGTAAATGAGGGTGGGGGGGCGTGCTAAGCGGCCATACGCTCCTGTACGCCCGCACAGGGGGAGTGCCAGGGGGAGTCAGCGTGTAGGTGGGCGGGGAGGAACTAGTTAAAGGAGGATGGGAGGGCGGGCTAGGCGGCCATACGCTCCTGTGCGAGCGTCTGGCCCCTTCCTTACGCCGGCTGAAGTTAGGGTAGCCTTCAGCCGGCGTAAGGAAGGGGCCATACGCCTGCACAGGGTGAGTGCCAGGGGGAGTCAGCGATGTAACGCTGAGCGTTAATACGCTCAGCGCTACATCGTACCTCTGGATCAGGCCCATTGTTTCAGTGTGTACTCTGCAGCAATGGTTACATCAGGGGTTCTCAACCCTGTCCTCAAGTACCACTAACAGTCCAAGTTTTTTTTTTAAATCTTGCTGGAGGTGTGCTCATAACTGACAGTTACATTTTAAAAGCTCCACAGGTGTTGCAGGGAGACCTACAAAACATGGAACGTTAGTGGTACTTGAGGACGGGGTTCAGAACCCCCGGGTTACATAGTTGTTCGCTACAACAGTAACAGTTATTGTTACTGTAACTTTACAGTGTATACAGTACTTACGTCTCCTTGTGGACATTTGCTTATAGGCTACAACTATCAAGGTTCAAATTCTGTCTCCCTAATGCAATATATTCTTTTCTTCTCACTTTGAATTGTCTGTGGGTAGTAGGAGACAGTCAAGCTTCCCTTTAACCCCATAACTATTAAAATCCACCCATGTTAGGGAACAGAAACTCTACCTGTCTTTTTCTGTTTTCATGTACTGTTTGGGTCTACTATGTTTCTTTTATTACTTCTGTAATTAGCGCAATCCGAAAAAAAAAAATCAATCTATTGCCATCAGCCAGTGGTATTGGCTAGAACATTAGTGCTTTGATTTATGCACATAAAAAAATTCACCGCTGCTACACAGGGTCTCTGTGTAGACCAGCACTATTGGCACTTAAACAAAAATCTATAAACTTATATCCACAAAATATAATAAGCTCCACCATTTAAACGTAGATATTTTAAACCCAAAAGTGCATGTGACTAGAAACTAAGCACATTGTAGATTTCATTCTTTACATTCTACCAAATGATGGCTAAAGCACAGGTTCTGACTCATTTTTAAATATCCACAGTACTAATTACGGACCAGATTCACAACAAAGAGTGAGTTATGTGCTCCCTGGCTAAACTATATCCCTCCTACTTCTATCTAGCCATCGGTTGCGGTCCCCCATTAGAAAGTTTCATTTCTGAAATGGGGACATCCGAATGTTCCTTTTCGGATGTCGCTATTTCGAATACCCTCCACTTTAGATTTTTATTTTCAGAATGGGCGAGCATACTCACCCATTCTGATTCGGAAACACTGCCACCGCAGGGAAAGATGAGTAACCTCTCCAGGGCGCGGGGAAGGGAGAATTAGGGTCAGGCTGCAGGGAACAGGGTAAGGGTAATGAGAGGGGAGGGTTAGAATTAGGGGAATGGTTGGGGTACTATTTTCCCTTACCTTTCGGAGCACCATGGATCGATTGCTGTGCATCATTGAGAAATATGCAATCGAAACCCCAGCCAGTTTCGAAACTAGCTGGGAGAAAACGGCCCTATCGAAATAGGGCCGTTCATTCCGCAGACCCACACCCCTGCACACTCCGCAAGGTAGCATTATGTGGCCTCTTTTTAAATAAACTACTCCGTGCAGTCTTTAAAACCACACAGAGGCAATCTACATACCTTACTGGTACATAGATTGTGTAATTGACCTACTTTGCATGCGTAGTAGGTCATTTCTCAAATATCTGCCCCTAAGAAGCATAAGCTTCTTAGGTGTTAATCAGGTCCTATTTCACTTAAACTGTAGGGAGACCTGTAATATATGGACCGTTAGGGTTACTTGAGGACTAAGACCTGGATTCACAACACCGTAAGTGTTCCACATCCAGACTTAATTCCCCTACAGTTGCTACTACGCATGCATAGTAACTATTTGACATAATCTACATATCGTTTCGTTGATTGCGTATATGCCTTATTTAAGACCGCATATACGCATTCTATGTAATGAAACGATAAGTAGATTACCTAAAACAGTTACTATGCATGCGTAGTAGCAATTATAGGGGAATTAAGACCATATGTGGAACACATACGGTGTTGTGAATCCGTGCCTAAGTGTGGGAATGCTATTAAAATCATTTTAAGAGCAACACTTTCACATTTTTTTTTTTAAAGCTGTTAAACACTTAGTCTTAAAACCAAAAATCTGACACAAATAAGAGTAACAAGAACCATCCCACCCTAAGCTATGATGCAGTTAATACTTAAAAATATAATATGCTGTGGGGATGTATTTCAGATTAGTTCATTTGGTTTGGAACAAGAAACTTACTGTATTTAAACATGCTGTTTTGCATGATTACCGTATATACTCGAGTATAAGCCGACCCGAATATAAGCCGAGGCACCTAATTTTGACACA
The DNA here is from genome assembly GCA_011038615.1 of Limnodynastes dumerilii. Classification (NCBI taxonomy): domain Eukaryota; kingdom Metazoa; phylum Chordata; class Amphibia; order Anura; family Limnodynastidae; genus Limnodynastes; species Limnodynastes dumerilii. The sequence continues at coordinate 26,683 of WWET01003692.1, read as the reverse complement.
AAAACCTGGGAAAACTTATTGACTCGAGTATAAGCCTGGGGTGGGAAATGCAGCAGCTACTGGTAAATTTCAAAATAAAAATAGATACCAATAAAATGACATTAATTGTATCATCATGTGTATCCAGCACCCAGTATCCAGTGTGCAACTCTGTGTGTCCTGCCAGTCTCTGCCCTTTCCCCACCTGGCTGAAACATTGGACTTACCTCATAGTTGCCCCTTAATGCCTGCCTCCATATCTGCCCATGCCAGCCTCCATATCTGCCCTTGTCACTTACCTTTGATGTCTTCTAACTTTCCCTCCTTTCCTTCTGCTGTCCCTCTGGCGGTCCCTGCGTCTGTGTCAGGCTCTCCCCGCAGCTCTGCCTCCGGCTGTCTCCCCGCAGTGCGCGCTGACCAATGACGTTGGGTGACCCAACGTCATTATTCAGCGTGCACCGCAGGGAGACAGCCAGAGACAGAGCTGCGGGGAAAGCCTGACACAGATGCAGGGACCGCCAGAGGGACAGCAGAAGGTAAGGAGGGAAAGGCTGTCCCTCTGGCAGTCCCTGCGTCTGGCTCTCTTCCCCGCAGCTCTGCCTCCGGCTCTCTCCCTCGCATCAGGCACTACACAATGACGTTGGGTGACCTAAGGTAACCACAACGTCATTGTGCAGCACGCACCGCGGGGAGACAGCCGGAGGCAGAGCTGTGGGGAAGAGAGACAGGGACCGCAAAGGTAAGTTAAATGTAGGATTTTTCGAAAAAAATGTTTAGCACTCGAGTATAAGCCGAGGGGGGCTTTTTAAGCACAAAAAATGTGCTAAAAAACTCGGCTTATACTCGAGTATATACGGTATATGAAAAAAGGATAGGAATAAAAAACACTGAGTATATAATAAAAGTTATAAAGCACAATACAATGTAATTTAGTATGATTTTTAACATCTATGGATCCTGAAGCGGTCTTTCCAAGTTCATAGAATGCAGTTCTCTTTTTGCAAGTAATTAGTTGATACTGAATTAACATTTTCTTGCTGAACAAGATTATGCATTAACCCAGCACAGATCAGGCCCTAAATAAAACCCCCAGTCACTGTGGGCCCAGAATGAAGAATGGCTGCATCAGTCTTCTTTTACTAAAGTGCTTCATTTTCACAGTTTTGATTGTGCAAACTTGCCAATAAATTAATATAGTCAATGCAGTGAAACCAGTTATGCTATCAAATTAAGTCATTCGGATGTTAAGGCAGAGAATAATTCTTGACCTTGCTTAGCACCCAAGCTGCTAATTTCCAACACAATAATTATTTATTTGAGAACTAGTGGTACTGTCTAATAAAGCACAATGAAATTTGTTTGTAGTAGATATGCGGAGTTTGTGTAGCCTGCAATTATCCAAGCAAAATTGTGACAAAATGTGCCTGGTTCTTTGTCTGTGTAAAACCATGATCACAAAACATGCCATGCATGGTCACGTGAGTGCACACAGAAAGATGGGCGCAAGACTGCCTATCCGCCTTAGTAGGAATCTGCCTGTGCCAGTGGAACATTCCTACACTGTCCAAGTGAATAGAACCCAGTGACAGTAGACCTGTCATTAGCAGTGGGATGTTCTGGCAGCAGGACATGATTCAGCGATCATACAAGGGTTTTATATTTTTGCCAAGCCAATGCCAAGGGAATGAAATCTTGGAAGACTGGATGCAAGGAAGATCCCTTCCAAGGCTGGTATTTATTTTTTCCCCCCAGTATTTATTGAATCAACGTTATTTAAAGTAACAGACTGGCCCTCCATTTTATTAAACTACTAATGAGGAACTAGCAGGCCATGGATGGGAGGGCATGCTGGCTGTTGTAGCACTACAAGCAACAGCATACCTAATAGTTGTTTAATATGAGTTTTATATTGGCAGTAGGGGGTAATAGATTTTACAATTGTATTAATGAAAAACCTGCTGCGCTACTGTAACCTGTGACCGGAGCTTGTATGGCTCCGATTGCAGGTATTTTAAATGAATGCCCTTTTTCAGGGTTGTGTGTTTCTACTAAAAACACACAACTCTGTATAGGCCGTGTAGTGGATTAAACTCTCAATCAGCCCCATGCCCTCTTGGGCTCTATGCAGTTGCATTGGGACAATTACCTAATAGCTGTACTGGAACTCAAAGATTTAACAGTTACTATAGGGTCGGTTTTGCTTTTGAAGTGGATTATAATTTGCAGAGATGGAACATTTATATGATTATTTTTTCAAAAAAGCATCAATGTTTAATAAACACTTTAATATGTGCCACTAAATTTATTTCTGTTAGACTGCATCTTT
>WWET01003691.1:134916-144941 GCA_011038615.1 Limnodynastes dumerilii | reverse complement strand
GTCAAGCGTAGGATCCATAACCTCCAAATATTGTTTCTCTCGTTTATCAATAATACCTGATTGATGTGCATGGGTAATCAGCGTGTCATAGAGAGATTTGTAATTATTAGTGGGGTTAAATGTCAGTTTTTTATAGCAGTTATCATCTGATAGCTGTCTATTGGCTTCCTTAATGTATAGTTCTTTACTCCATACCACAATATTGCCACCCTTATCAGAAGGTTTAATAACCACATCGTCCCAGCTACTTAGTTGCCGTAGGGCCTATTTTTCCTCTACGTTTATATTATCAATTTTGCGTGATTTATTCAGAAAGAGGTCATCAAATTCCCAGGAAACTAAGCGTTTGAAAACTAGAATTGCAGGGCTGATATTAGGGTTGGGACAAAATTGTGATTGTTTTTTGAGAGTGTTGGTATCAAAACTGGGAGTCACACCAATAGGGTTATTTGCAGATTCATCAGCCAATTCCTCTAGAATTTCTAGAGCTCGTATGTCACTCATATCAGGAAAAGTGGATATATTGTCTATGTCATCAGAATCTTTTGACTTATCAAAAAAGCATCTCAATAGCAGTTTTCGGGTGAATAATTCTAGGTCCTTTTCAATTTGAAACCTATCCAGATCGCCAGTGGGTGAAAATGTAAGTCCTTGTCTGTAAATTCCGCTCTCAGGATTATAAACCTCTCAGACAAAATCCTCACTGATGCCCAAATAAGTATTTTATCTAAAGGGCTTACATTTTCACCCACTGGCGATCTGGATAGGTTTCAAATTGAAAAGGACCTAGAATTATTCACCCGAAAACTGCTATTGAGATGCTTTTTTGATAAGTCAAAAGATTCTGATGACATAGACAATATATCCACTTTTCCTGATATGAGTGACATACGAGCTCTAGAAATTCTAGAGGAATTGGCTGATGAATCTGCAAATAACCCTATTGGTGTGACTCCCAGTTTTGATACCAACACTCTCAAAAAACAATCACAATTTTGTCCCAACCCTAATATCAGCCCTGCAATTCTAGTTTTCAAACGCTTAGTTTCCCGGGAATTGGATTACCTCTTTTTGAATAAATCACGTAAAATTGATAATATAAATGTAGAAGAAAAACAGGCCCTATGGGAACTAAGTAGATGGGATGATGTGGTCATCAAACCCTCTGATAAGGGGGGTAATATTGTGGTATGGAGTAAAGAACTATACCTTAAGGAAGCCAACAGACAGTTATCAGATGACAACTGCTATAAAAAACTGACATTTAACCCCACCAACAATTACAAATCTCTCTATGACATGCTGATTACCCATGCACATCAATCGGGTACTATTGACAAACGAGAGAAACAATACTTGGAGGTTGTGGATCCCACGATTGCTACACTCTATCTGCTTCCTAAGATCCACAAGAATGAATGCAACCCACCGGGCCGCCCTATTGTCTCTGGCATTGGCGGTCTGACTGAGAAAGGCTGCATTTTTGTGGATCTTTATCTTAGGAAATATGTCTTGCAGTTACCGTCATATACGAAAGACACTTCAGATATTCTGCGCAAAATTGATGGTTTGTCGGTTGACGGGAACACATGGCTGTGCACATTAGATGTAGAATCCCTCTACACCAGTATCTCCCACCACCAAGGTATAAAGGCTGTGAAACACTTTTTGATGATGGAAAAATTTGGAGAGAAGGATGAATTTGTTCTAAAGCTATTGGAATTTGTATTAACTAAAAACTATTTTATCTTCAACAATTCCTTCTATCTCCAAGTGCGAGGAACAGCCATGGGGGCGGCCTGTGCCCCCACATATGCAAACTTATACCTTGGATGGTGGGAAGATACAATGGTTTTCTGTGAGGAAAATGTAAAATACACTCAACACATAACCATGTGGTCGCGTTACATTGATGACCTTCTCATTATATGGGAAGGGGAGAGAGGACTTTTGGAAGAATTCATCGACCTTTTGAACATTAACAATCTCAATTTGAGACTTACCAGAGAGATCAATAAACAAGAAGTTAACTTCTTGGATTTAAGAATATTTGTTGGAGATGACCACTCCCTCAAATCAGACATGTATAGAAAACCTACTTCCACAAACACTCTTCTACAAGCCTCCAGCTCTCATTTGCCAGCAACCATTAGAGGAATTCCAATGGGTGAGTTTATACGACTCAGACGTAATTGTTCAGACGATCTTCTCTTTGAGGAGAGGTCAAAAGAACTAGTCGAACGTCTTAGAGTACGTGGGTACAGTAACAAAATAATTAAGAAGGCCCAGTATAAAATTAATAAAATAAATAGATCCTCCTTACTTAGGAATCAACACAAACAGAAAAATAATGTACATACACTCAGATTTACTACTCAATTCAACAAGCATTGGAAGGAAATAAGATACATCCTACAAAAACATTGGGACGTCTTAAAATCTGAACCCAAACTCAATTCCATATTACCTGACGGCAATGATGAGCTGGAGGAGGTCGAGAAATCTGAGGGACCATTTGGTGAAAAGCCATTTTCAAAATAAGGGGAAGAGAACCATAAATAAAAAAGGCACATTTGGCTGTGGCCAATGTAAGGCGTGCACATACATGATCAACACAACCAGTATACAGGACAAATTTGGTAGAATTTACCACATTAATGATTACATAGATTGCAACACAGCAGGGACAATCTACTGTGTAACCTGTCCTTGTAACATACGTTATATTGGAAAAACTCACAGACCTCTTAAACAGAGGATTCTGGAGCATGCTGGCAGTGTGAGGAATGCACGGACTGACAAAGAAAAAATGAAAAAATTGACATCAGTGGCAGGCCATTTTTTAGCAAAGCATGAAGCCAATCCAAGATATATGAAAGCCTTTGGGATTGAAAGAGTTAATTTAGGCATTAGGGGGGGCTGTCTGGACAAAGAACTCCTCAAGAGAGAAGTCAAATGGATTTTTGACCTGGGCACAATGAACCCAGGGGGCCTTAATGAGGAGATTAATTATATGGTATATTTAGATTAGGAATATATCTTCCTCAAGGGTAGGAACATCTAAGTTTGATACTACATAGGGCTGACCAAAGGGATTTATGGGATAGACCAATTTATGACATGATTTAAGCTGTGACATGATCTCAAATTATTCAATGTGGTGACCTACGGGATCTAGAGACCACTGTGATATATGAATACATTTTTTGCCTAATCTAGATACAGCTATGAGACAATCTACTGTATATGACCTTTGTCAATCTACATCTTTAGTATATTATTATATAATGTGGTGACCTATGGGACTTAGAGACCACTGTGATATATGAACACATTTCTTGCCTAATCTCGATACAGCCATGAGATAATTTATTGCATATGACCTAGGTTAATTTACATCTTTAGTATATGGCCATTTATAGAATTGCTCATATACCATCTGGGAAAACATATATCTTCTGGGAAGATTTGTATATTACATGACCTGTCTACATAAGGATGCCTCACACTCTTAAGAGACATTTATGGAAAATGCGACCTAATCATGGGAAGCTCCCAGTTTATAATCTATGCTGCTCAACTGCAGTATATTATGCCTTTTTAAGATGTTTTTTTTTTATATCTCTCTTCGACATCAGAGATTTTGCAGATGACTTAAGGTTCTATGATTGATGTAATATGAGATCCCATGATGGGAACTTTGTGATCAATATCTTTGAATAATTAGGTAGTCTATATAAATATTTAATCATGATTATGTATATTTATTATCTATCATGCAGTCCATGCTTATTCCCTTCTTTTTATTATTTAATTCACTATATGATTAAATTATTATATATATTTATCATCTACGGTTTCACTATCACGATTATTATCTAATTGGTTCTATTCATTTATCACCTTTTGAGTATTATCTTTTTTTACTCTACACACTAATTATATTTGTCACACGTGATTATTATTATTATTATTATTATTATTATTATTATTATTATTATTATTATTATTATTATTATTATTATTATTATTATTATTATTATTATTATTATTATTATTATTATTATTATTATTATTATTATTATTATTATTATTATTATTATTATTATTATTATTATTATTATTATTATTATTATTATTATTATTATTATTATTATTATTATTATTATTATTATTATTATTATTATTATTATTATTATTATTATTATTATTATTATTATTATTATTATTATTATTATTATTATTATTATTATTATTATTATTATTATTATTATTATTATTATTATTATTATTATTATTATTATTATTATTATTATTATTATTATTATTATTATTATTATTATTATTATTATTATTATTATTATTATTATTATTATTATTATTATTATTATTATTATTATTATTATTATTATTATTATTATTATTATTATTATTATTATTATTATTATTATTATTATTATTATTATTATTATTATTATTATTATTATTATTATTATTATTATTATTATTATTATTATTATGATTTTGATCACTGACACTTACACTCATTATTTATTTTAAGCAATCCACTTCAGCACACTTTCACATATCTACAATTACTATATAACTATATTCATAATTAATATATTTTCTTATTATTAATTACTATTCACATTTATATATGTTTTATATTCAATATTAAAGGACTTTTTCACTGATATATGGTCATGATCATTATGACATATTTTTCTCATAATTTAATATTGACTATCGAACTTATTATAAGAGCTTATTAGCAATCACATATATGTATTCCTATCACCATAACACTTATGATTGATAAATAAGATTTACATACAATGTTTATAATTATTTATTGAGATTGTAATACTTTTATTATTTTTGGGTTTATTTATAATAAGTTGGGATGCATGTATATTAAAGCAATATTATTCTTCTGATATGGAACATGATAAAAAAAAATTCTTATACAATTTTCTTTTTTAGTTCTTTTCTACATATGGCCTCTTCATGTCCTGATATACAATTTAATTATCATTCAATAATCATATTGATGTAGTTCTAGTACATGATGCATTCTATGTAATATCCAGACCCCTTTATTTGATTTATCATTCTCTCTCAGTAACTTTGTCTAAATACATGGCTTTATAAGATTTTGCTAAATATTCGGATATTAATACACCTAATTATTACCTAACAGTTTTAATTAATCTGCTAGGGTTTTAATATATTAGTCCTCCTCTTTTCTTCTTGGTTCATAATTCTTCTCTCCTCTTATTTCATGGTCTTTACATTCCCATTATAATGATGCCCCTCTGTGATTGGCTGCAGAAGGGGTGTGTTTAGCGGTGACTCCAGCGATTGGTCTAGACTTTCTTTAAATATACTCACCCGTCGATCAGCTGGTTGATGCCTTGAGAAAGCTCGCTTTCTGAGCGAAACGCGCGTTGGCATTGTGCACGAGGGGATCCTGTAGCTAGTGTGCACCTTTCATTCTGCTGCATCTAGCGCTATATTTCTTTAGCTTAAAATCGTTTCTATGCCTAGGCTGTTAGTGCTGTTGTATTTGGCACTTGGCAACATCGTCTATAACTGCTTATTTATTGTGCCCCTTTGATTGGCACTTACTATTAGCCATAATATCGCTATCCCACTGCACTGGCATATATTGTGCTGTTGCTGGCAACTATATTAGGAGGTTACTATTTTTTTATTTTTTTTTTACTTTTTTATTGAAGCATGGAATAACATGAATACAAATACAATGGAAATATCAACAAGTTAACAGCCCGGTGTGCAGGTTCGACAGGAATCACATACATATAGCAAGTTAAACAACAACCATTGACTTGCATAATATGGTGCAGTCAAAAGGAAACCCCAAAACGCTCCCTCTACAAAAAGTGGTAGAATCTTAGCATGTGCAGGACCTATGAGGGAGATCTCACAGAAGCCTAGTAGACGCCTGGTGTCACTACAGATAGAGCTCAGAAAGCCGTGCCACAGCTAGCGTCCCCAGTATGATATCTATTGTCCTATACCAAGTATAGTAAATCCACCGTGATGTAGCGTCGCTCTAAGTATCCATGTCATTTGTTGAATCAAGGAAAACAACCGGAGGATCCTGAGTGTACACCCTGAGTTCATACCAATATGTGTTGCGAAAGGATTCCCATATTCTTTTTTTAATGGGCTCAGCTAAGAGATTTATGAAGCCTTCCCAGGTCTGGAACAATTTAGCGACTCTAGAGTCTTTCTGTAAAGAAGATTCCACCCAGTCCATGGTAAATAGATAAAACAATTTCTCTCTGAATAGTACCATGGAGGGAGCGGAAGTCTCCAGCCACGATTGTAATATGCATTTACGGGCTGCTGCAGCTACCATTGCCAGAAGTTTTCTGTAACCAGGCGGGAAACACAATTCCTTAGGAAAAATGCCCAGGAGTGCCCATGGTGCGGTTAGGGGAAAGGGGGTTATCAGGAAATCATTGACAAATCTCCACACCCGCAGCCAAAATTGCTTGATATCTGGACAGTCCCATAAGCAGTGGTTAAGCTCTGCTTCCAGGAAGTTGCATTTCAAACAACTGTGATCTGGTGTGATCCCTATACGATATGCCCTCCATGGTGATATATATGCCCTATGTAATATATTGAGAGACATCTCCCTATAGGACATTGCCGGTATGAATTTAGATGTCTCAGCATGTGCCCGTAGTATTTCGGATGGTGTGATATGGGAGAACCTACTAACCCATGCTGAAATTCCCAGGGAAACCCTATCATAATCCAAGGGGGGTCTCAGTAGGTTATAATAGGAGGAGATTGCCTTGGTTTTGGGCATGGCCATATTCAGAGCAGTATCTAATGGATTATTCCAATCCGCATTTGTAAGCATTCTGATTACTTTGCTGGTGTAATGCTGGGCTTGGAGGAATGCCAGATTATCTGATTGAACAATGCGATGTTTTTCCCCAGCCTGCATAAAAGTTAAGGGTCGTCTAGTTGCTTTCAAAACAAGATTACCCACTCCCACAATCCCCTCTCGTTTCCATCTCGTAAAAGGGTGAGTGGCCACGCCGCCTTGAAAATTGGGATTTCCCACAAAGGGAATATGTAAGGAGTAGTAAGGGTTGAGGTGGAATCTATGGCGGAGCTGGAACCACGTTTTGCGTACCGACATAGTGGATTCTCTATCACAGTATCCGGTAACTCTGCCTCATGGAGATGCAAGAGGGCCCCTAAACTTATAGTGGGAATGAATTGTTGATCCAACGTGGTGTTGGTGTAGATTTCAGTATCCGTAAACCCGGATATCGGGCCAAACTGTTCTATCTTCATGAGGAGTGGTTGTAGTGACTGTTCTGGGTTGGATATGTATAACAAAATATCGTCTGCAAAAGCTAATATCTTGAGCTCTCTCTCTCCCACCCTGATACCCTTAAATGGGCTCCAATTTGATAGAATTTGCAGCATGGGGTCCAATACTAGATTAAATAGGAGGGGGGATAGCAGGCAGCCCTGTCGGGTGCCCCTTTCCATGATGATTTCGGGGCTCTTGAAGCCGTTTATTATCAACAAAGTTTTAGGGGACGTATAGAAAAAATTGATCAAAGCTCTAAAATGGGGACCGAAGTCTCGGCGCCGAAGTACTGCCTGCATAAATAACCACGAGACCGAATCAAATGCTTTTTGAGCATCTAAGCTCAAAAGCATATTGGAGAAGTTAATTTGATTGGAAGTCATTACTGCAGCAATAGCTGAGCGTATGCCTCGCACTGAATGCCTGCCCGACACAAACCCAAACTGCTGGTCTGATAGGGCTTCAGGAAGAAAGGACTGCAATCTTGTGGCCATAATTTTAGCGAGTAACTTGCAGTCTACGTTAAGCAAGGTTATGGGACGATAAGATGATGCTAATTGTACATTTTTACCTGGCTTCGGGATGAGGATGGTATGGGCCTCGGTGAAAGATGGATAGAAAGGTTGTTCCCTGTGAATGGTATTAAATAATTCCAACAATAAAGGGGAGATTTCAGGTTCTAACAGCTTGTAGTATTCTGCCGTTAGACCATCTGGGCCTGGGGATTTATTTAGACGTAGACTTTGAATAGCTGCCTTTAATTCCCCCATCGTAATATCGTCTTCCAACATTTTGATTTGGGCCATTGTCAATAGGGGCAGAGAAGCCTCCCGGAGGATCTCCTCTATTGCCTCCGAGTTGCCGGGGGTCTGTGAGTACAGGGCGGAATAATATTTGTGAAATATCTCCATAATGTCTCTGGTATGCGTTCTAAGGGTATGTGTGTCTGGATCCTCTAGGGAAGTAACGCACCCCCTCTTCCTGTCTCCTTTAGCCCTTGTCGCTAGTAATCTGCCTGCCTTGTTCCCCCATCTAAAGAACTTATTTCTGGTGAAGTCTATATGTCTTTTAGCCTGAATAGTCAAATGGGTTTCCAAAGCCTGCCGAGCAGCCTTGTAGTCCGATAAGTTCACCTCTGTGGGGTCGGCTAGGTATTGTTGATACAATTAGCTGGTGGTTTTCTGCAACGCCGCTTGTTGGGATTTGGCCGTACGGTTACGCTTGGCCACATACCCCATAATATGTCCCCTCATAACAGCCTTGGAGGCTTCCCAAAACAGTATAGGTCTGTCCCAGTAATCTAAATTATCATCGTGATATTGGTTCCATTGGTTTTTAAGAAATTGTTGAAAAGAATCTGATTTGTATAGGTATCCCGGGAACCTCCAAAATTTGGGTTTATCGCCTACTTGCGTCAAGCGCAGGGAGAGGGTTACTATGGCATGATCGGAGATGATTATATCTCCAATGCTTGCATCATAGACTTCCGTCATAAGGCCATCAGCTATCAGCAGATAATCAATCCTGGAGTGCGATTTATGCACTCCAGACATGAAGGTAAACACTTTGTCGCAAGGATGTAGCAAGCACCATGGATCAGATAGTCCAAGTGCTGCCTGAAATCTTGATAAGGGCGTTAACCAATGTGTCAGTGGATTTTTGGGTGGTGGCTGTTTATCAATAAGGGGGTCAGCTACACAATTAAAGTCCCCTCCAATAATGAGATGGTATAGGTCTCGTTGTAAAAGGGTAGTTGAGAGAGAGCCAAGAAAGTCGTTCTGCAGTGTGTTCGGGCAATATAGATTCACTACCGTATACATTGTGTCATTCACCCGAATATCCAAGATAATAAATCTCCCTTCCGGATCTATGACCCGATCTAGCACACTATAAGTTAATGTTTTCGAGATTAAAATAGTTACTCCTCTAGCTTTCGAGTGGTATGTAGCTGAGATACAGTCTCCAACCCACCCAGCTTTGAGAGTGGCTTCCTCTCCCGTTTTCCAATGAGTCTCTTGGAGAAGCACTATGTCTAATCGTGATTTACGTAAGTGTAGTGCCACTTTTTTCCGTTTGATCGGGGAATTAAGGCCCCCTACATTCCATGAGGCAATTCGCAGAGACTGTGGAGTACCCTCCCGTGAAATCCCTCCTCGGTTGTGCAAAGACTGCGTGGCCAACTCACCCATCAGGCCTTGAGATCGTACTGTTTTGCGGCTAGCCATTGGGGGCCAAGGAATCGGGGCCCTTGCATGAGACCATAGCATGGAGGAGGACCTGGGGGGCCCTCAGTTGTAACTGTAAAAGATAAGGAGATATTAGACACCAAGCGTCCACCAAAGCATTCCTGTCATAGAATCCAAAAAAATTCAAAACATTTTCATAACTTTTCTTAACATTCCTAACCTGTCGGTGTGACCCGGGGTGTATCCCGGGGCAGACCGAAACCATTAACAAAAAACATAATTTAGGATGACTACACTCTGAAGTCAAGGGAAATAAATGGGATTAAAGGTAGCAAAGAGTAGGAGCCCAAGGCCCCCATATAGAAGGAAACCAGTAATTAAACTACAATCAGTGAAACAGGCAGTAAGGTTATCGTTACATTCTCACACAAAAAGAGTAACTAGTATCCAATAGCAAGGCAGCTAAATTTGGG
>WWET01003691.1:94738-105166 GCA_011038615.1 Limnodynastes dumerilii | reverse complement strand
ATATGTATATAATACTTCTGGTTGTGAGAACTCTTATCTACTGTATATGACTGCATTAATTAAACTTGATTTTATTTACTATTATTTTTTATTATTAGCTATTAATTCGCTAACCATTCACAATGTACTTGTTAATTTGCTAAGGACCATATGGCCTATAAAACTATTAAAACAGTTAAATGAAATTGTATCTTGGCCAAAGATTCTTGCACAGACATATATTTAGCTAAATATATGTTAGTTAAATAGCTATATTACACCATATACCCTCTAAAACTATTAAATCAGTTAAATTAAATTGTGTCTTGTCCAAAGATTCTTGCACAGACATTTTAAGTATAGCATAGCATTAACATACTCTTACCTAGGCAGACGCCAAGGAGCAGGAAAGCTATTGCGATCTTCATGACTGAGATTATTGGTTGCAGGATTTCTAAGATGAATACCCAACCAAATATCTGAAGACTACAAATTTCATACCACCCATTTTATATAGTAGTGGTATATCTGTGGAGTAGTGGCCCCTCCTTCCTTAAACGGCAACTGTTTGGCATAAAATATGAAACTGCTATTATTGGATCTTATTATTTGCTTTGAAATGTGTCACTGCAGATAAATCTGTCATCATTAAACAAATCCATGTTTCCTGCATTTACCATGGGTGAATTACATACTGTACAAGTACTTGGAACTCAGCCTTACATGGTTTAATACCTAAAGATTATATAACAGTGCTTGCACTATGTCTATGCAGTGAGCTCAAAAAGACTTTTAAATTAATCAGAGGCTGAATTCTGAAAGATCAGGACACAGAATAATAAAAATATATTCGGCATAGATGAGTAAAAAAAAATATTTACCAGGATATGATTTATTGTAACATAATAATGCAACAGGTATCCCACAAGGGTTTTTAAGCAAAATGAAAGAATTAAATTAAGTTAAACATTGCCCTTGACAAATGTAAAGACATAGAATTCTGCTAAATGTATCTGTGTATTTGTTACGTGTCTCTTTTTTTTTGTTCTTATACCAAGAATAAACAGCACAATGGGGGAGTAGCTACCATTTTAGATAATGTTAAGTTTTCCTTCAGCCACTTTCCCTTTGAAAGCACTGTCAGTGCTTCACACAACATTCAGGTGCATGTAATTCCCTTTTCAATTTATGTGACAGTTATACCATATTTTATGAGTTGAATGACACTTTTTCCAATTCTTGAAGCTTGCTGGTATCTTAAGCTCAATTTCTGATTGATCCTTTCAGAATGCAGAGCCCAGCTTTTAAAAAGGCATAAGTAACTTTCATACAACAAATGCTGCGCTAGTGTATATACTAATCTACTTTTACTCTAATATCACAAGTTTAAATCAATAGATAGCCAGTATTCATAGTTCACACTCATGATTTATTAAAACAAATGATATATTGTGATCTGTAGAAAGTACATAAGAATGATTCCTTGAAAGAGTACCTTAAGCACAAGGAGGTGGTATGCTACATGGAGGGTTCCAGATATAATTGCTTGAATTATAGCAAAGATATAAAGTAGGCAATCTGAAATGTAATATAGAAAGAAATGCTGTTGCCAATATTGACGCTGGTGGGCAAGCGTCCGTGCCAGGCAACTGGATGTCCAGATACGAACAGAACAGTCCCGGCTGGTATTCTACATTACCCCAGTAGGCTGGGATCGGTTTGCTAATATAAGGGATGCAGAGGTGTATAGATAAGCATAGGTGACGGCACAAAGAAACAAATATTTGCCAGAAAATGGTACAACAGAAAAGTGTACAACAGCAATACAGGCAGTTCAAGGTTTCACTTGGGATTAGCTGAGATTTGTTATATGGGCAATGTAGTTATATTATTCTGAATTTAAGGGAACAGTACATAGTATACATATCTAAGTGGTAATGGATGGAGCAGAGACTATCATATCTTATGACACATGACATATGCATCTTATACTACACCCTTCCCTAATAATAACAACAACAAAAATACATATAAAATACATACATAAATTCCAGACATCTTAAATTACCCCATTTAGTTCCATTGATTCATTTAAGCCTCCTGGTGCCAATGGGCCTGATCCTCAGGTCTGTCCAACATGGGAATTCCCCTGCCTGGAAGGTTGTGTGCATGCATACAACCTTCTTACGATGCCGTAACATACATAACATACGTACATACGTGGGCTGTTACATAAAAAGGGGCTGTCCCTCCTTTTACAACATTCGTCTCTCTCATGTAAATGAGGGGACAGGGTGGGGGAAGCCCTGCTACAACCAGGGTTGCAGCCGTTAGGCCGCAGACCTGGTCATAATAGTTAAGGTAGGAATCTGGACATGTAAGTGTCCAGATTTACTACCGAGAGCGGGGAGTGCAGGGGGCGAACAGCCGTAAATGACTTTGGGTGCCCATAGGTCAAGATCCGGCCCAATGTGTCCAACTTAAAAATCCCAAAAATCTCTTGTTTGCATCGATCTTTAACTCTATTCCCCCCTCCCTCCCCCCCCTAATCAGGTTTAGGGTTACATTTGGGAGCAATGCGTTTTAGCGATAAGAGGACGCTCTGGTTATGTCTCTCAAAGTGTCTGGGTACACTGAGGTTTTTATTTTTAATATACCAGATATAATCAGTCTCCCAGGAGGTGCAGAGAGTGATTTGTGAATTTTGGACAAATAATTAAAAATAGGTGTAACTGGAAAGGAAATAAGTGAAATCTTCCATTCTTCTTTCAATATCCTCCAAGGCCTCATCTAACAACTTTTTGCATTCAATCACAAAGACCATGGAAAGGTCTTTCTCCAAAATTTTTTAGAACTGCTCATCTTTTTAATTGACGGTGTGCCCCACGATATAGGCCACTCGGTCCAGAAGGATGATCCCCCCCACCTCTGTTGGCCTCCTTAATTACAATTGATAAATCCTTTGCAAGAGTTTAAAGAGCTTCCAATTCTTCTTTATTAATTATTATTTTATCTTTATTATTATTTATTATGAAGAATTTAATCTTTTTAGACATTGGCAGCACTATAGCAAGCCACCCAGCTCCAAAATAAGCAATAGCATTCATAGAGGTAGAGTACCTGGGTAAGAAGCATGGATACATAAGCACTGCATCTTCACTGGTGGCACATATGGAGCTACAAATATACACAGTATATAATTGTATTTTATATGGATGTGTGGCTAAAAAAGAAGTCATAGGGGTATTTTTACTAAAGTCGATTTTGTCAAGATCCCCCAAAGTCACAGGACTTTAGCAGTGATTTTGCCATTGTGGTATTCACTAAAGCAAAAGACTTTGGGCTTTGACAAAATCGACAAGGCAAGCATCGCTGGACAAAAATCGTCCAGATGTTTGCCATTTAAAAAATAGCAATCGTCGTATTCACTAAATTGAATACATTGCCTTTAGATCGATGGCAAAGCGCATAAAAACAAAGCACCTTGTGTGTGGGGAGCTTTCAATGAAAGCGCCCCACACTGAAGCAGAAAAACACATGTCAATCTATTTCCCAAATGCAAGCGCAGCATGTCTGGAATGCTTAGCATGGCTGCGCTGATAGAACTAGAAGGCTCAGCATTGCTAAGCCTTGTAGTAATATCAGCATCAGCATGTTAAGCCTTCTAAGCATGCTGCACTATCTCTGGTGCCTAAAAAAAATACAGTGTGCACAAAACAAACATAAATACAGTGACATACATGTGTGCATTAAAAAAGCATTTCCTATGGTTTATATTGCCCCCTAATGTGTTAACTTACCTCCGGTGGCCACCATGTTTTATACTAAATGTGTATTAATGTACTGTGTGTTGCATAAAATAAATAAAAAAAATTCTCACTCATCGTTTAGCTGTCATCATGATTGGGAGGAGTCGCTTGGATTTTCTTTCTTCTTTACAGATAATCTTCTCCAGTTGCTTAAAGAATCTGCTCCGGTTGATTGAAGATGCAGAACCTCTCTTCTGCTCTTCGGCCTCTTCCAGCACTTTCCCCAGTGACAGGCTCCTTCCTCTTCTTTGGCACCGCCCCTAATGACCATTCGGTCACTAGAGGGCACCCTTTTATAGAAAATATGATGTCATTTACATTAGGGAGCTCTAGTGAGCACTCTAGTGTTTATGACATCATCATTACTAATGGTAATTAGGAGCGGCGCCGAAGAATAGGAAGGAGCCTATTGCCGGGGCAAGTGCCGGAAGAGGCCGAAGAGCAGTAGAGAGGACTGAAATATGTATCTTTAATCAACCGGAGCAGATTCTTCAAGCAACTGGAGAAGATTATCTGCAAAGAAAAAAGAAACTGGGAGAAGCTAGAACTAGGGGCTGAATTTATTGTTGTCAGCGGTTAGAGATTCTATATATATAGGCTGCAAAACTCATTTGAGCTTGCTCATTGTAGTAACTTGCATCCTAAGTGAAACAGCTTGCAGACATAAGTAAGCTTGAAACAGAATCAGGTGAGTTAGAACACAGAAGAAGGTGCACAAATACTAACACTACTATTAGTCATTATTATTTTTATCTTATCTTATTTTAACTTATTATGATTACATCATTACTAGTTTATTCACATTACTTTAACTTATATCTTATCTATTTATCTTATACATATCTTAGTCAGTGTTGTATCCGCATATTTACATTCAGACTTTTCTACTTTTCTACTTTTGGAGAAGTCCTAACCTTAAGGACAAACTTACTCGCAGCCATCTGGCTAGACCTACCAAAACCAAATTACAACAGTCTGGTTCATATCCATGCGGTAATTGCAAAGCGTGTGTTCACATGAAACCCACCAAGTCGATTATAGACCCTAAGGGAAAGAAAGTTGTAATTAACAACTTTATCAACTGTAAAAGTAGCAACATTATATATTGTTTGCAATGCCCTTGTCCTTTGAGATATATTGGCATGACATCACGTCCTCTTAAACAAAGGATATTGGAACACGTTGGTTCCATTCGCAATGCCAAGAAGGACATTTTGAAAATGAAAAAGATTACTACAGTTGCTAAACACTTTCATGTTCAACATAATGATGACTGGAAATTACTCCAGGCGCTTGGTCTGCAACAAATTTCCTTGGGAATCAGAGGGGGAGATGTCATGCAAAGATTGTTACAAAAAGAGACCGAATGGATATTTAAATTCGGCACTCTCCATCCGGGAGGGTTAAATGAGGAGATGAACTTCTCAGCCTTCTTATAAGGATGTGTAGACCTGATCCGGATATACCATTTTATATCGATACGATAATTAGAGGGACATAAGATTTATCTATCTTTATGGTTTATTGAGATATAATATCATTAGCCCGTTGTGGGCTTTATTTATATTTGGAAATATTAAGACTATGTGGGTAATAGTGAGCACCTTGGCACTTTAGATGGACTAGTATTTCTCATATGGTGTTTATATAAATATAGATATTTATGTACCATCTATTATGGACTGCTTTTCAGCAGTACCAGTGGAGAAGTACATTCAATCATGTACTCACGATTATAATATTAATATATTAGGTAATTGGTCACATACCTTCACATTCAGAACACCACACAGTGGGTTGTTTTTTCACTTAGATTATTATTTCCATTTATTTAGAAAAACATTTTTTCACATATTCACTCAAGCAGCCTTAGGGCTGATCAATCATTATTTGTTTACTGATATTTTAGGCCAATATAATTGGAGACATGCCATGTTGACCAATTATTCTTGGCATGTTCCACCTCTCATAAGTATAGGTGATGTTCATTAATCACAGTGTTTATTTGTGTCTCCACACACCATTTTCACATAGTTTAGTTGTTTTACACAGTTGTTTTACACAATTGCTTTACAATTTTGAATCACTCACTTCATTTTATTTCCTCCTTTTTATAATTCTACCACATGTAGCCATATTCCACATTACAATTTTCCACAATACCTTACTATATTCACAACCCATTACTTCATTGCACATTATTCCACCTTTGTTCCCACATTCTTGCCATGATTGTGACACTCGTGACTTTTCCACTGTATTCCCATGAGCTTTTTGGAAGTTTCATTTATTTATAGTCAATTCCCTCCTTGAAGTTACATTTTTGAGATTCCATTGCAAAGCGCAATAAGCGCCAGTGATAGGCAGCTTCCGTTGTCCATCAGAAGTAACACACCAATTAGACTCAGGGCGGTACTAGATAACCGGACACCCGTGCAACACACGGGTGATGTCCCATGAGTAAGCATCCGGCGAAACGCGCGTCGGGACGGGAGGGGGGCTGTGCACAAGCCTTCTCTCTTCTTTAGCGCCACAGTTCTGCCTTTAAAAATTTTTTTAATATCTCTGTTTGAGCGGTGCACTAGCCCAGTACTAGCGGCTGTTTGTTATGTCCACCAGCGGTCTGAATGTGCTAATTAAGCACTGGATTAATTGCCACTTAGTATCACTGTCTGCAGTCTCAATGCTGTATTAAACAGACTAACAGTAGACCAGCTTTGGAACTCCTGTGAATCTAAACATATGACTGCCTGAATATTTGAACATAATACAGCCTGCATTGTAAATACAGGACTGTCATCTGTTACTTGGCAATTAATGTAGCAACATAGGTCAACTAAGTGCTACATTGTCAGTCAGCAGCTCATGTATGAGCATAATATTATCAGAGAGCACTGCTGAATATTTGTTTATAATACAGCCTGTACTGTAAACACAGGACTGTTATTTGCTATTTATACAGCTACATAGTTGCAACTTAAACGTAGTGATTTATTTAGAAAGTGCCGTATTGCCAGTTGTTAACCCATGCATGAGCAGATAATTTAAAGAGAGCACTGCTGAGTATCTAGTTGCTACACAGCCTGCAGACACAGGACTGTTATTTACTTATTGACTATTCATATAGCAACATAGTTGCAACTCAACGTGGTGGTTTATTTAGAAAGTGCCACATTTTCAGTCATTAGCTCATGTATGAGCACAATATTTTTAGAGAGCACTGCTGAATACTTGATTATAATACAGCCTGCATTATTAATACAGGACTGTTATTTGTCATTTGATAATTAATATAGCAACATTGTTGCAATTTAAGTTAGCTATATTTATAGTCAGCCCCAATGTACACCTTTTGACTACGGCTGGGCGGTTATAGTGCACACACAGAGTGAATTACCATACATGGCAATATTTACTGTGGCCCTTTAGGGTTTTTAACCATTCATCGGTGGCCACGCCACTGTTAGTAGTATTTAGGTTTTTATTTCTATTTCGCCACATTTTTTCATTTTTAATTATTATCTAATAAAGACTATTATTTTTTATGTCTCCATTTTCTTTCATATAAAAATTTGTAAAATTGTGGGAGACCCAGAGTGCCCAATTAAGAGGACCTTCCTGAGAATATTTTTCTCTTTGTGTATCTGTGTACTCTTTTTCCTCTTGTGCACCTCCCCTGTTATCTGGG
Source organism: Limnodynastes dumerilii (assembly GCA_011038615.1). Taxonomy (NCBI): domain Eukaryota; kingdom Metazoa; phylum Chordata; class Amphibia; order Anura; family Limnodynastidae; genus Limnodynastes; species Limnodynastes dumerilii. The sequence goes on along the minus strand of WWET01003691.1, from coordinate 97,690 downwards.
GAAGTGGTACCCGATTATGTAGGTAGTGCCCGGTGATTCTTGTATTATATAATCTAGATATACTGGGTTGATATCCAGTTTCTCAACCGTGAGAGCACACCTGCCATACCATATATTCTCTTAATTTACGTATACCTGCTCACTAATTTGTATTAAGATGGCAACTTTCAATCTCAGTGAAGATCTCAAAAATAGACAACTAAAATGGAATGATAACCTTGACAATGTATTTTCTGAAACTTGGACAGACCATTCACCCCGCAACTGGGGAGGAGATCTGTCACAGTTAAAATTAACATTACAAAAACAGACAAAGGCTTGGTGGGAACTTTCCTCCATGGAAAATTATATTAAACATAAGATCACACCTAGGGGATTACGCCCAAAAGTCTTTCCCACCTATGATCTAGTGACAGAGGATCTCAAGATAGAGTGGGAGTCAGCCCTACATAAATGTGCAACGGAGCTGATGAGAATTCTAATGAAACATGACAATTTGGTACTGGAGAAACAAGAGAGAGAAATTGCAGATTTGGGAAAAAAACTTAAGACTTGGGAGAATAATGAGGATTTTCTTAAAGCTTATGATAAGATGAAGAAAGATCTAAAAAATTTTGAAGATTATATCATTGATATTAAGAGGTCCAAATTTATGAGAGACAGGCAAGATTACTCTCAAAAGAAAGTTTTCACATGGACACGGGAAACTTTTCCCAGACCACGGAGACAGAGAAGGGCTGGGGGCTACTCCTCCTCGGATTTGGAATCCTCCGGTACAGAGGATGTGGGAGAGATAGAGAACCCTGGACCATCCCACAGAGAGATGGATTTTTTAGGACAAAACAACTCTTTAGACAATATAAGAACAAAAGGCCAACCAGAAGGGGGAGGAGGAAAGAATCAAAAACAAGGGACCCTTTGGGGAACCAGGGGGAGATGGGACACCAGATCGAAGAGGGGGCAGAACAGATGACGAATACGGGTGACTCTATGAGAATCATTAATCTCACAGACAAAATACTTACCTTAGACCATACAAATCTTTTAACGAAAGGGTTATCTTTTTCACCTGTATCCCACATGAATAGGTTCCTATGGGAAAAAGACCTCAAATTGTTCTGAACAACCTTTCACAGTCCTTACATTCCTATAAAAATACCACTGACATTTTTATACGATTTGTATATAAATAGATTTTATAATGTTTTATATATGAAAATTATACACATTATTTTAACAAATTTGAGATGCAGTCAGTGTTCAGCAAAGGCTAAACAATTGCACCCGATTCAGAGTCATATGCAGAAGTAAAAAGCATTATATCAAAGCAATTGCACTTGTCATGGGCCATATGTAAGTCCAGGGAGCTGGCACTTTTGGACTGTTACCATTACTAAAAAATGCAAAGCAAACCAAAGCATTGGGTATGTATACAATATAAGACTGAAGTGCTCGCACTATTCACAATCTCCATTTTCAGTACACTATACAGTGTATTACCTTGCACTTGCACTACTTATATGGTCAAATAGCTGCATTGAGTTGGTCTGCTTTGTGCTCCTAAAATACATTCTGCAATTGCATAGGAATCCAGAGGTACCGTTACATGCACCTTTATGGTGCCAATTTGTCTGAACCTCTGGATCAGTTGCTACTGTGTGTGCACATATATACCAGTAAAATACACTAAGCTCTTCATCAGACCCCATGATACCAGTGTTTCATCTTTTCAGAAGAAACACATTTTATGTGTGGTGCAGACAAAACAGGAATGTGTTAAGCAAACTCTATGTGCTAGTGTGAAATGAGAGAACAGTAAAATTGGCATCAGTAAGCAATATTTTTTATTTTGGGTCCTTAGAATGAGAAAGGAAGCAGTGTTTGTGTTATATCCTGTGCTAATGTTTATCTAGCTTCTCTAACTTGCCAACACCCCCTTTGTTTCATTATGAGCTAAACCTTACACTACAAGCAGATACGTTTGCAAACTAAGAGGAATTTCGTCTAAAATAAGTCTCTGGATGACAATCACACCAAAAATATGGTGAGAACTGAGAGTGCCTGAAAGGAGTGATGACAGTTATGAGCTTGGAATGTGTTTTTTACCCTGAAGTCATTAAAAAAAAATATGATGTATAAATAAAATGCTTGTAATTAATATTACCTCATCATTTCTCTGCTTGTTCCAAAGAAGTCAATCCGAGCAGCTGCATATATGATAGAGTCATGACTGTCTGGATAGGTATCTGCGCTGAGAACTGTTTTCCATAATTGGGAAAACCTTCAAGTTAACCTTTTTTAAAGTAAAATGATCAATTTATGCTGCGAATAAACAAATATTTTACACAGCTTAGCTCTTTTATTCCATTCTTTGGAAGCAGCAGTAATTCCTAGTATCTCTGAAACACCACCAAATCCTTTCCTCTTCAAGAAGCACATTTGATTTTCTGCATTTACCACAGAGAGTGATACTGATTCCTATTAAAAGGTAAACATTAGCTGTTGTGCTGGAAGTACAGTAACCCAGACCTCCTACCCTGGGTCAGTTGGGGGTGGTACGTTATTAGATCCAAGTGCAGGAGGTGTGGATTCAAGATGGTATTTATAAAAATGTTCCACTGTGTGAGGTCTTCTTAGAACCCACATAAGGATGCAGTACCAATTCAAACATCAAAAAACAACATAAAAAAAGAATTGTTGGCAGACTTATTTAAGTGTTAAAATCATGGTTGCCTACTTTTAAAAAGTCATTTTAGGGAGAAAAGTAAAAAGCATAGGGGCGGTCCCTGCGTCGCCGGGGGGAGGTCTCTGTGTCGCCGGGGGGAGGTCCCTGTGTCACCGAGGGCGGTCCCTGCGTCGCCGGGGGAGGTCCCTTTGTCGCCAGGGGAGGTCCTTTTGTCGCCGGGGGAGGTCCCTACGTCGTTACCCCCACCCCCCATGCTACAACCTCAC
>WWET01003691.1:73807-85394 GCA_011038615.1 Limnodynastes dumerilii | reverse complement strand
CAGCACTGTCTAATAAATAAAATAAAAAAAAAATAATATATATATATATATATATATATATGAAGTATACATAAAAGAAAAAACCTAGGAAAACATAAAAATATTTTTATTTATGTTTCCTATATTTTTGCTTTTACATATATTTTTTATATGTATTATTTTATTGATTAATTAGACAGCGCTGGTTTCCTTTCTTATGTTTTCTGTTTGCTAGTGTATTTGGGGATTCACAAACCCCTGATCCAGCAGTGTATAATAAGCTAAAAGTAGTTAAGATATCCAAGCACCATAGATTGGTTGTTTTTTCCTTTTTTGGGAAAACATGAATTTTATACGTTAACTGAGTTAACTTTACACAAAACTTGAGATCTATATAACAAGATTTTTTTTTAGATGTCTTTCAGACTTTTTAGTTTGGTTTAAATCATTAAAAGGGACAAATGGGTACAGAGGTCTGATGATACATAGCACACTTTATAAGCATAATGTTTAGATGGTGGGCCGGACCCAGAACGAAGGTCACATGACTTCCGCAAGCTGTTTGCGGAAGTCGAGCAATTTTCTGGCAGCGTGCATGTGCGTGCCAGATGTTCCGCATCGTTACTCCTATTGTAGGGAACTCAGAAATTTTGCATACCTACTCTCCGCCAGAGAGGTGGGGATAAGCATACAGATTATTAAAGTAAGTGGTCAGCGGAATTAAGATCTGTATTTGGACGGATGCAGATCCACGCAGAGATTTTAAGACAGAACTCTGAATATGAGTGGGGAGTGACAGAGAAGTTCACTCCCCTCTCACGTGCGGATATACTTCTGTGCATATGGAAAATGGATCAGGTCCAGAGAGATTAATGCATTCCTGTAGGATACAGCGAGGTCTCTAGATCCACGCAACCATAAAAATTACTGCTGTAAACGTCCCTTTTTCGAAAAGAACGGTTTTCTCTCAGCCAGTTGAGAACTGGCTGGGAAATAGGTTGCTGCTGCCTCACAGAGGAGAAGCAATTGATCCACAGAAGACACTGCTACAAATGGAGAGTATGAATTTAACCCCAACCATCCCCTCCCCGCAGCCTAACACTAATACCCCTTTCACATACCCACCCCGGCAATATCCCGGGTTCACAGACCCCGTTTCACACTGCAGGGCAGACCCGGGTAATTCAGAAACTCCTGTCGTCATCAGACAGAGCAGTTTGTTTACCGTTGTTCTGGCAACACTTGTTGCCAGGGCAACAGTAAACAAATTGCACCAATTAAGTGCGTTAGGTGCTACCCGGGTAGCACCTTTCACACTGCACCCCTACCCGTGTCGGACCCGGGAATAACCCTTCTTTTTACCCGGGTTGAATTCCCGGGTCTTCTGACACGGGTCCACCGGAAGTACCCCTTTCACATCTCCATGAAATACCCGGGATTTTGCCGAGACCCGGGTTTTTGGCGAAAATCCCGGGTATTGCATGGTGATGTGAAAGGGGTACTAGACTCCCTTCCTCACAGCCTGACCCAAAGACTTCCATCCCCGCAACCTGACCCTAAAGCTCCATACACACTACAGTTTTTTTAAACAATAATCGTTAAAAACACCCATGAAAGGAGAGTTTTGAATGATATCGTGCAAGTGTGCATGCTGCAACGATCATGCCTGATTGTTGTAAAGTACACAAAATCGTTTGATCACATCTTTTAAAAAGTTTAATATAAACGATCAATCCATTCAGTACTGAAGGCTCAACAGAAAATCATTTGTAGTGTGTATGCAGCCTGATTGCCAATAAAAATGTTCTGTAATGTCATCTATCGTTTTAAAAAAACTGTAGTGTGTATGGAGCTTTATACTCCAATTTCATTACCCTAACCCTCCCTTTCCCACAGCCTAGCCGTAAAATTTCCCTCCCTGCAGCCTAACCCTAAAACTCCCCTCCCAGAAGGCCAACCCTAAAACTCCCCAGTGTTATTCACCTCTCCGGCGGGTCTGCAGGAACGTTTCCAAAGAATGAATGCCAATCGGCATACTTGCCCATTATTAAAAAATAAATAAAAAATAGAATAGAGCTATTTTCAAAATAGAGACAGCTGAAAATTAGCCTTTGCCCGTCTCTACTTCTAAATAGGCAATTTTGTGGCGGCAATTCCCACCAAAAACTTTCAGATTGTGAGTAGTGCATATTCTGTTCCAAAAAGCTGTGCAGATCATTCAGATTTAGTTTTTGTAAATCTGCAATTACCTGTAAGAATCAACAGCCACAGCAAAATACTTACTATATTACAACCTTACCAGTAAGCTAAATAGGTCCCTTAGTGAATTAAAAGATGGCAAAATAAGACATGCATTAGTAAAAACAGGAAACCTTAGCAAATGCATTAGAAAACCGTGGAAACCAATTGTGGCTGTATTCACTTGTTCCCAACTTATTTAAATGCATTAGTTTTTTTGCCAAGGCATTTACAAAGGTTAGATTTCCACGTTTAAATCTTGCAGATTATTACGGCTTTAACACAATTCAGCGCCACAGAAATAGAGGACTATGGACGCATCCAAATACAAGACAGTGTGCATCTTTGTAGCGTGTAAACTGTTATTTGCTAGTAATTTTATGAAGAAAACGTTGCATTGCTGTCAATGTAGACCTTTTGAGATCCTTTAAGCACACAGAATGCATAGTTCATATAACAAAGCAGTTTATGTCGTTATGCTGCAGCTATTACAATCCAGACAAGACTTGTGCCAAGCAATTAATGATCCTTGGCATGACGGAATGCTGGATGCGCATCCACAACTCCGGGACGGGAGCCTCTGCTAGTATGCCAGCTACGGAGCATATAAGAACACCCCACGTGTCTTCACACCCGGTACCGGATGTGTCCTGAACGCCTCAGTCAGCGACCAATAACAGAGGGCTTGGCGAGAGCTGCCTACGTCACTACCGCTGTGTCTAGCCGGCAGACTTGAAGAGAGATAGTGACAGCAGCTTTTGCATCGGCCCCTTTAAATTAGTGTTCTGACTCGGTGGGAGGCAGTCCACCATGCCATTTGACTTCAGGAGGTGAGTGATATGGATACCCTGCACTGCCCCGTTCCATGGGTGCATCACTGGGTCATGCATACAATATGTCCCATGGTCAGTGAATGATGGTCTGCAGCCCTCTCCACACTATGATTGCCGTTGCATTCAGAAACAATATTTATGCATTTCTATGGCTTTTTCTATAGCTATACTGTGAATCAGATGTAATACAATTTTATTACAGATTAGTAATCTAATTTTCTTGTTACTGTACATCAGGTGCAATTCAGTAGGATACAGTGTTACAGATTATTTGTATATTGCATATGTTATTTGCATTCCATATTTGCATTTTTCATTCTAATTCTGCAAAATAAGAACACAGTCTGTTTCCTATATGCCTCAATGTGTTTCACTGCGTTTTCCTTTTCTAGTCAAAATTAGCAATACATTCTTCTTGCTTTTACCTTTTTTTTTTTAATTGCTTTTGTTTTCATTTTTTGCATTCCTACAATGTCTTTGTGGGATCAGGCAGAATGTTTACTTTTGTTTTCACTGTATATGGTACAACTTGGTTACACTGCGAACTCTTATTTTAGACATACACACTGCCGACAGCTAATTGTCACCTGTGTGTATTTTAGAATATGGCCCCATTGCAAAAAATCATGCTGCGGACCCACTGCCAAAACTGATGCGCCGACATGCGTGTTAGTGCGGGGCATGGTCAGTCTGTGGATCGAAAGTTCCGTATTAGAAATACAGGCAACTGAAAGCTTATTTTTGTCTTTATTTTTGACTATTTCGAATAAATAGCACAGTTGAAAGTTTCATTTATGAATGGGTAAGTATGCCAAGTGGCATACTTACCCATTCATTCTTCGGAAACGCTGCTGCAGAGCCGTCGCAGCTACCATAGTACCCTGTGCGACCACACTGCAAATGCGCAACTATGGCGGTTATGCAACGGTAAGCACTAAAAACAATTTTCAGTTATACAGAGTAACTAATTCCAACGGGGCTGTATAGCGAGCCACCATGTGTACAGCATGTATGGCGGGGGGGGGGCACAGTTCAGTAAGGTTTGGTTAGTAAGGGCTTATGAGTGTCTTGCGCACAGAGACGTGTGCATAAATTTAAGGTAGGTTTCTTGCCACGAAAGCTCCATACATGCGAGGGGAGTGCATGTACTATCCTCACATGCAAGAAATCTAGGATCACACTTAATGTACATCAGCATTGTGTTTAAATACCTAGCTTTGGTAACCAGTGGTAGCACTACTCTATTTAAGGGGTGTGAGGAGACTTTGCTAAAGTACATTCTGTGTACATTCTTTTTTTTTTTTTTTTTTTTTTTTTTTTTTATATTGAATTATCCCCTTTAATAAACTATATTCGGTACATGACTGTAATGCAGTTATTACAAACAGCAGTTCAGTAATCTAATTGGTGGTTACCAACTTCAACTTTCATCTTCCTATTTTATTTTTTAAACAAACTCATGATGACCTTTTTTTTTTTTTCTGGAATCCTAAAGAGTAGGTTCACCTTCTAAAAAGGAAGGAGTAAAGGTGTTGCCCATATCATTTAGATTCCGGCTGTCATTTCACTAGTATTTTGTAGAATATAATGGATAAAACTTATTAGATGCTATGGGAAGCTCTACTGTTCTCATTTGTGCTTTAATAAATATACCCCAAACTATATTAATTTATTTCTAATATTGCAGTGTTAATCATTTGGGTTAGTATTTTAACATGCATGCATTACATAAAAGCCATATGGACATGATGTAAAATGAGTATTGACTTAAGTGTGCAGTCAGCTTCTGACAGTACTAATTGGGCTCAACAAATCCCAGGCACCAGGTTGTCATAGATAAATCTTTATATGTGGATGTGCACACCTAGCACTGAGAGGGCAATGTAGTCTTTTTAGCTACACTCCGCCTTTCACCATTATTTCATGTATAGAGAAATTTTATATATCTATTAACAGGTTTTTATATAGCAAAAACACAATTGCACAGGGGGGAACCAGCACTATACAAGCTGCAAGGCGGTAGGAGGAAAAAAGGGGTCCCTACTATCCCCTAACAGTAAAATACATATATAAAATTATTCCTACTACCTATCTGCGCTTCTATATCTATACCAGTTAAAATAAATTATAAAAATGGTCAATATCTTAAAATGAGATACCTATAAAAAAAAGTACACCAGTATGCAAAATTAAACGTCAATCAAAGTCTCTATGCATTGTTTTTCAGCAATCGCTGTGCAGGCAAACAAAATGGAATCAGGTATAGTCTTCTTGATATTCTGGTCACTTTCAAGCATGTAAAACAAAAGTAGGAAAGAACATAGTGTGATCCGTTTTAAAACACTTTATTTCTACAGAATATCTGCTATTGACATTATTAAATAGACAACTAGCAATGATAAAAAACTAACAATAATAAAAATCCAGCTATAATACTACAGTTCCCCCCGCGTACCAGATGCCACTTGGATCTTTAGATGGTAAATTAAAGTCTCTGTCCAGACTGGCCCGGGTATCCGCTCCTTCCAGAGAAAAGTTGTTGCATCTGCCGTCGGTAAGGTCCTCAGTGTTCAGCTGGTTTGGCTCCACTCACGCGTATCAAACCCTCCGGGGTCCTTTCTCAAAGTGATCTCTGATATAGAAGCGCAGATAGGTAGTAGGAATAAGGTTTTTATATAGCGCCATCAGATTGCATTGCACTTTACAATTTTTACAATCATTATAACAAGACTGGATGGTAACAGACAGACTGGGTAGGTGAGAGGGCACTGCCCAAGAGCTCACACTTTATAGGATATTGGGGATTGTTACATAAGGGCTAATGCTCTATATCACACAATGGACCAGTCTGCTTGCATGGTATAAGTGCACAGTGCCTCTGTATGATCCAATCACACAGCAGTGTTAGTAGCAGGTTTAATGTCAAAAAATGCAAAAACATGCATTTGGGGCACAAAAAACTAAAAACTCAATATATCATTAACTACATTAGAAACTACTGAGGAGTTAAGAGATCTAGAAATCCTTATTTAATATGACTTAAAGGTAGCCAAGCAATGTAACAAAGCAATGAGAAAGCCAAATCAGATGCTTGGTTGCATAGGGAGAGGAATTAGTAGCAGAAAGAGAGAGGTAGTAATGCCCCTTTATAGATCGTTAGTACGACCTCACCTAGAATACTGTGTTCAGTTCTGGAGGCCATATCTCCCGAAATACATAAATACATTAGAGACTAAGCAAAGAAGGGCAACTAAAATGGTCCATGGCCTGTGTCACAAAACATACCAAGAAAGGCTAGAGGAACTAAATATGTATAGCTTGGAGCAGAGAAGGGAGAGGAGGGGATCTGATAGTAGCTTTCAAATATATCAAGGGTTGTAACCAGCTAGAGGAGGATGGCATATTTCAAAGTAAGAGGTGTAATCGAACACAAGGGCATGAATATAAACTAGAGAGTGGTAGATTCAGAGGAAATGTGCAGAAAAATGACTTCACTGAAAGGGTGATAGATAAGTGGAATATTCTCCCATCTGAGGTGGTTGAGGCTAACACGGTAGAACAGTTTAAATATGCTTGGGATAAATATAAGGATATCCTAAATCTCATACTAAATAGAAGGTAAATAGGGTCTAAGGTCAGTATAGTTTTAAATAAACAACTGGGCAGACTGGATGGGCCATGTGGCTCTTATCTGGCGTCACTTTCTATGTTTATTTGAGGGGAATTTTATTTACGATTATAATTTTATTTATGTTCTGTTCGGACACTTTGGGTCCTTGCATTTATGCAGATTTTTTTATATTGATATCTACTGCCTATCCAAACCTTGCAGCCCAACTACACTCCTTCATAGCAACGTATTCGCTAATGTAGTGATCTCTTTCAGAAGCATAATGCACTCTGCCACACTGCAAACATTTTTCAAGAACGGTTTGTGGAACAGGGCAAAGAATTCAAGGTGTTGACTTAGGCTCCAAATTCCCCAGATCTCAATCTGAGCATTTGTGGAATGTGTTGAAAAACCATGTCCAAGCCATGACGGCCACACCTTGTAACTTACAGAACTTGCCTGATGTCATTGTGCCAGATACAACAGAGGTCTTGTGGAGTCCATGCCTTGATGGGTCAGAGTTGTTTTGACGGCATAAGTAGGACCTAAACAATATATGAGGCAGGCGGTTTTAATGTTTTGGCTCATCGATGTATATATTTATTTATTTATTAACAGGTTTTTATATAGCGCAAGCAGATCACATAGTGCTTTACAATTTTAACAATCACTATAACAAGACTGGATGGTAACAGACACACTGGGTAGGTAAGAGGGCCCTGCCTGCAGGCTTACGCTCTATAGGACGTTAAGGATTGATAAATAAGGACAAGTGCAATATCTCGCACAATTGACCAGTGTGTAAAGTAAAAGTGTTAAGTGCTCTCCATGATCCAGTCACACAGAATTATTAGTAGCAAGACTGAGGGTCATTTTAGTATGGAAAGTAAAGTTTTCAAGTTGTGTTAATCAATTAACCGAAGGGTTTGACAAGTCTGTGTTTTCTGTGCTTTTGGATCTACGTATAAACCCAGTGCAATACGCTTGATCCAGGCTTCCTATGGGACTCCATATTGGCTTTATGGTGGGTTTGGCTTTGTATTACTGTATTTGTATAACGATTTTGCTGTTTAATCAATATATCACATAACATGAAGGTATTTGGCAGTATCATTTTAGTGAGGAGGTCAGAGTATGTTGAGATGATTTTACTATGCCTAAAAAATGTAGTGATTACAACTCCTGTTGAAAACTCGGTGGACAGCTGTCTTCCATGTAACATTCAGAAAATAGATTACACTTCACGTACTTATTTACATTTTTTTTCCTCTATTTTGTTATGAATTATATTTTTTACCCATTTTCAATCTATAATGTACTTACTCCAGTAAGGACGCTTGTCTAAATATCCTTGCTATAGCGTTTATTTTTATAGACTGTTCAGCAATTCCAGGCTGTACTAGTGTTGTCTGCATAATGTCCGTGTTAGCCACATCCGGAAAGTAGACATTAGCCATACAAATGTAATTATGGGTTACTTCCTTGTCAGAATAGAGCACATAGCTGAATAGGAAAGTCTGTCTTATATCATGGTCATCAATTAATGAATGTATTTAAATATCCCTCCTACTACATTAATGACACTGGGCCGGATCCTGAACTTGTGGTGGAGTCCTGTATGTGCGAGGGTAGATGTTTTCCTTGCAACTAGGTTTAAGCACTACCTTAGCATCACAATTCAGTGGTCATTTTGTATGGTTTATAGAGATATGGGGGCAGGTTTGGAAAAGTGGAGATGTTGCCCATAGCAACCAATCCGATTCTAGCTTACATTCTCTAGTATTTAATAGTTAAATGAGATCTAGAACCCGATTGGTTGCTATGAGCAACATTTACATTTTTCCAAACCTGCATCTTAGTAAAGCTGGCCCATGATGAAATTGTGGTCCCATATATATGTTCAGTTATTATTTAGGCTATGCAGCCAAAGTAAAAGCCTGTCTTTGCCAATGTTCCCGGAGTGTATCCTGGAAGCCCTACCTTGTTGACACACCTTCCTGTTTAAGGTGAATAAATATCCTTAATCCGTGAGTAAGTATTCTCTTCAATGGTTGCATTGTTCTTAATCTTAAGTGTATAAGAGCACCTTTTAATTTTTCTGCTTTAATGGATAAATAAATCAAAACCAATTACTGAATTTGTTTGCCCAAATCAACAGTTTAAATGTAATAATAGTTTCTCACCTGAAGTACATACAGCATCTGTTTGGATACACTAATAAACATATATAAAACAGGAGGCTATTTAAAAAAAAATTTTTTTATGTATGAAATATTTATATTTTTAGAAATGATATATTAAACCATCATGTAATAAAAAAAATACATATTTATTTAACAGGAAGCTATGTGGCTATATATTCCCCCCCCCCAGGTTCCGAGAGGGGGGTAGGGTGTACTGCTTACCCATGCTAGGGCATGCGAAGGGAGCCCGGGCCTAGAGGCATCATTAGGGTTGTGCAGGTGCACTGTTTAGCTTAATTAAGAGCTGCTGTCCAGGAGTGCAGAGACAGCACAGGGACTGGGACACCAGCAAAGCCAAAGTAAGTAAATTTAAGGGTCAATAAGGAATTTGCCAGTGACAGGAGAGAGGATTGCTGGAAACATACAAGTGAGGAAACACGGTCCTCCCTCTTCTTCCCCAGTTCCCCAATTCCCCTGTACACACTTACCTGTTGAAGTCCCCTTTATCTTTTCTCTCTTTTGGTGCAAGTGGCTGTTCTCAGACAAGTTAGACCTATCTTCCCACCTGCTATAAGTGCTGACAGAGAATTTTCTGGTAGTGTGATGCTGATAAATGTTGGCATTGCACTGCTTGGGCTTTCTTAGCTGTTTCAGTGGGCAGGCAAGTGAGAAGTAGCTGTAGCATGGATAAACCTATGTAAACACTCCTTGATCTGGCATTTGTTAAAACTTCTTATACATTCCACCAGTGGTACAAAATAACATAGGGACAATCTTGACGTAGAGAGTGCACCATGTTCCTTGTAATTTATTACGCATAACCTCTGTTCTAAAGACATAACAGACAGAAACACATTACATGTCCTTCAGGTCTAGTCTGTATCACACACTCTTCCACCACCAATATAGTAACATATCCAATCCTTACAATCTCTCTTGTAGCAGCACATACACTTCACCTTATTTGCCTGTCTTTAGAGGTGAGCACTTAGCTCATTCTCTTTGCTTTATGAATTATGGATCCATAATCCATAAACGATTATGGAAAAAGATTATGGATTCTCTTTGGATTAACTATCCACCCTGAAGAAAAGTTGGGTCTCTGCAAGGATATGGGGGGCTTCCGGAGTTATAAAAGTGGAATCGAAGTGTCAAGTAAGTATTTTCCTGTCTGTTGTGAACTACAAAAAGGTGACCTTTCAGACAGACACGCAGTGATTGAAAACTTGTTGTGGTGTTTAGTTACAGCATGTCTAATATTCATACTTCCTGTTCAAAAAGCAGTGAATTATAGATGAGTTTTTTCCACCTTCTCTCTCATTGTTGGGTAACTAAACATTTCATGTTATCTGGACTTTTTTTGGAACTTCTGCTACTCAGATCTGTCTGGCTACCTCCTACCTTATTTCCATCACTAAAATATACATATGTTAAAAGACAGAGCTGTATTCTTGAAAATAATACAGGGTTGCAGACTCTCCCAGGATAACCAGCAGACTCCGGAAATCCAGGAATTTTCCCATGGAGAGTCAGCAATTCTCCTGTAATGGCGTTGAGGCCGTGATTTAACAGAAACAACTGCCTCCTTTCCCACCCTTGCCTATCAACACTACTACTCCTAGTGTTACTAGGGACTGAGTATGATTTGATGACATCAAGTGCAGGTGGGATTTGCGTCATCAAGCCTGCCCCATCCCTAGTAATACTATGAGACGTAGTGAGTAATTTGGAAGTTTTTTTTAATTTTCTTTCACTTGGAAATTTTTCCACTTAAGGAAATCATGGGGCTGTATTCACAGATCCGTATTTACTATGTGCGTGTTTTTACGCATGCACGTAGCAAGGCAACACCCATAACACTCCCCTCGACTGGACGGTTTTTCGGTGACTTCTGCCTCCATAGGGCATCCTTAACTCTACGTATGTACTTAAATGCGCCCTCAAATGTCCATATAAATGCTTCCGCCACCCACTTTCACATAACTTCTACCGTCCGGATAAAACCACGCCCCTCTGTACATATGTCCCTAGGTGCGATTCACAAGTCCGTGTCTAAAGTACTTGCGTACGTAAATTGCGTGGAAAAAGTTACTACGCATGCCTAGTTAATCCGCTCCTAAAAATACGCACACAATCGGCCGTAAAAACGGATCCATGAATACGACCCATGGGTACTAAGACCAGATGTGTATATGTATGTATATTGTGTATATACCACACGCTATCATATGCAAATGTGATGACTGGGAATGTTCCAATATGCAAACATTGTACATGATTAAGAAAACAAACAAATGAGCTTGGGACTATGTTTATCTCTGTCTTGAGTATGATAAACCAAGGCAAACTATTTATTAACAGGTTTATATATAGCGCTATCAGAATAAGTAGTGCTTTATCATTTTAACAATCATAACAAGACTCCGTGGAAACAGTTAGACTGAAAAGGTTAGAGGGCCCTGTCTGCAAGCTTAAACTGATTAGGGATTCGTACATGAGGGCAAGTGCTAAATATCACACAATGGGCTCTATTTACTAAGAATGCTTGAACGTAGCTCAGGCAAGTTCGAATTCGCTCTTTGAGATTTCCTGAGCTACGTTCAGGCTATTTACTAATACTCACGCTCTGCTGGCTGTCCCGCGATGACATCTGAACTTTCTTCTGTCATCGCGGGCTTTCTTCCTGTGTCTGGAGAGCCTGCACATGCGCAGTGGCTCTCTGCTGGGACTTAGTAAAAAAATGA
>WWET01003691.1:53349-63871 GCA_011038615.1 Limnodynastes dumerilii | reverse complement strand
GCTTGAATGCAGCCTATTTAGTAGGAGTACTTTTATCTATCGTTTATATAATAACGTCAGATATAGACACACATTTTAAGTAGGTCCCACTGTATGAAATTAATCGGTATCCCAAAGTAAATTTGATACCGATATAAATTAGAGGGTTCGTGTCCTGTTGCTAAATATTTATTATTAGTAGGTTTGACTTATATACAGTGATACAAGTTTTAAATCAAATAAGTCGCTGTATGGACCTAATCTGTTCCTTTGTAAATAAATTTTATATTGTTGTTAGTTGTGGTTATTAGTTTCAACTTTGGTTACAAATAAATAAATAACAAACAGTGTGGACACGAATAGAAGTAGTGAAAAAACAGTTACATGCGCTGTCTTCGTTAATATTAGCTGTTAAGCATAGTAATTAGCTTCTAGCTTGTGACTGTAGAAGCAGCTGCATGCGCTGTCTAGGTTAATGTTTGCTATTAAGCACAATAATTAGCTTATAACTTATAGCTGTAGATAGGTATCATATGTCCATACAGTGGGTTTAATGGGCGACTACATGCGCCATTTAGTTAAGGTAAATAGGTTGCATAATTAGCAAGTATAGCGAGACACATGAGACAGGATAAGGCGCCATTTAGGGGCAGAGCCAGATTAAGATTCTAAGGGAGTGTGGGTCCCCATTCCGAACTGCCCTATTTCGATAGGGGCGTTCTCTCACCCAGCCAGTTCTGAACTGGCTGGGATATCAATTGCTTATGCCTCGATGAGGCATAGCAATCGATCCCCGGAGCACCAAACGCGGTGAGCGGAGAAACTACCCCAACTGTTTCTTTAATTCTAACCCTTACCCTCCCCTTCTATGGCCCAAACCCTCCCTTCCTAAGAGCCTAGCCCTAACCTCCCCAAACACTGAAAGTCCCCGGAGAGGTTACTCACCTCTTCAGAGCTGTCAGCGGCTGGTCATCCATTCATAAAATAGAAATTCTAGAAAGGCTGCATATTCGAAATATAGACAGCCGAAAAGGTACTTTCGGATGTCTCTATTTCTAAAATCAGCCTAATCACAGTGGGGACTGTGACCGTTTTTAAGGGACCTTGGGCAAAATACCAGTTTGAGCAACCCCCCCTTCCCTGTTGATTTCTGCAATAACCACCCTTAGATTAATATACAAAAATTCTGAATAAAACAACTGATTTATTATCCTTTATAGTAATTAAATATAGTAAAATCTTGTGTGAAGGTTTTGTCTGTATATTGACCTAAATGAATGTAATGACTGTGAATAATGTATAGTATGTTATGGATCTGTGAATGACATAATATAATATATGTGAGGGTTTTTAGGGGTCTGGGAATGGCATATAATATAATATATGTGAGGGTTTTTAGGGGTCTGGGAATGGCATACTATAAAGTTAGGAATTTTCATTGACCAGATTGGGCTGGATTTTTGGCAGACACAGACCCGCTGTTCCCTAGGAGGGTGCCTACGTTGCCTAGCGGGAAATCCAGCCCTGTTTAGGGGGGCATGTAAACACCAGCTACTGATACAAAACTGCTGCATACAGATCTGACATGTTCATGTTACTAGTGCAAAGTGTTTTGTGTGTGTTAGGCATACTGCGCATGCCCAACGCTGAGGTGCAGAAAAAAAACTTTTAAAAAACCACACACACACTTTCCCCCTTGTGAGTCCCCTTTTACTTACCTGCAGGAAGCTCCCAGTATCAGGATCCGTCTCCGCCTTCTCTTCCGCCCACGCTGAAGAAGTTTTTGACACAACCAAGATGGCGGCTGGGGTTTTTTCTATGGACCCCTGTTGCCATCTTGAATGTGGCAGGAACTTCCTGAACACGGAAGTAAGGTGCAGAATGTGGAGATGGCGGCAGCGGGTCCCTCATACGCTGCCGCCGCCATCTCCACATTTTGCACCTTTCCTCTTCATTCAGAAAGTTCATGCCACATCCAAGACGGCAGAGGCAGGTCAATAAATAGGACTCGGACACCATCTTGGATGTGGCAGGAACTTCACGAATGCAGAGGTAAGGTGGAGATGGCGGCGAGGGTCCCTCCTCTGCTACCTAACAGGGACAGGCTGTTGCTAGGTAGCAGAGGAGGGACTGGCCACAGTCATCTTGAAAATACTGGGAGGCTGGAAAACATGGGGGCGGTGGAGACATGTTGGGCAATACTGGGAGGGAGAGGCTGGAGCCACATGATGGGTGATACTGGGGAGGCTGGAAACATGATGGTGGACCCAGAGGGGCTGGAGACATGATGGGGATATTGGTTGAGCGGGCTGGAGACATGATGGGGATACTGGGGGGAGGAGCTGGAGACATGATGGGGATACTGGGGGGGAGGAGCTGGAGACATGATGGCGATACTGGGGGGGATGGAGAAACATGATGGGAATTGGGAGCTGGAGACACATAATGGGGGATACCGGGGAGCTGGAGAAATAAATGGGCAATATTTTTCCCATCTTTTTGATGGGTTTTAGACTAGTAAAGCTAATAAATTACTATGGTAAGAAGCAGCTTGGATTGGGAGGTATATTGCTAGGCTTCAACTAGTCAGTCACAGAAGAAAATGATTGTTGCTTTCAGTCAGGTGTTTGTTAAATGGGATTTTTTTTTTATTGTACTTATGACTGATAATGGCAGTCAATACTTGGTTTTTGATAAGTTATGATGAGTGCATAAAGCATCATTTAGTTTTAGAAAACATAAATGCTAAAACTTTGAGTTATTTAATCTCCTTATCATTTTGTTGCACACACATACATCTTTATACATCTTTATATTTTTGCTTCTTTTTTTTCTCTACAAGGTTTGACATCTACCGAAAGGTGCCCAAAGACCTAACACAACCAACCTACACTGGCGCTATAAGTAAGTAAAGTTTCAGCATTTTTCTAGATGCTACTGTGTGTGTTTTATTATTGGCATTATTATTGTAAAAATCTATATTCAGTAATGTTGATTCAGTTGACTTGTTTCCAGTACAGGTAAAAACTTATGCTTCTGTCTCAGGATATATCTGTTTGCTATGGAACTGGGCTTTAACCTCTCTGCACAGTAAGGAGTAGCCCTCTCTGGGGCTGATCTAGAGTTTGAGGGAAGGCAAACTGTAACACTGCAAACACGGGATTAGAGTTGAGTGGAGAAGTTTTTCTAGCTCATCTTGAAATTGCAGATTATTCATAAAACTTTGCAGAACGTGATATCTCTGTGCAAAAGCAAAGTATTTTACCTGCATACAAAATAACTACAATTCCTTTACACCTATCACATTGCAACATGGTGTGATCTACAATTGTTTTGTTCTTACTGCTTAAGCAAACAATCTTCATATCCTCTAATATAGTCTATTTTCACAAAATAAAGAACAGAGACAATGGTGCACAGCTCCTCCCCAGTGGTGGTTTTATAGGATATTAAAAAGGACTAAATCAACCATATCTATGGTTGTTTTTTTTTTTGTTTTTTTTTGGGATAGGTGGTGGGGGTTGTCATCCTACTTTAGGGTGGAAAATGTGCTTGATAATTGCAACAAACCTTCTTGAGCCTACAATGAGTCTCGATTCAATCAAGCGAGAATCCTGCGTTATTTTAGTTGCAGAAGATAATTGTGCAGATTTTTATATGCGCCCCATAGAGGTGCGTATAAAAATCAGCTATTTATGGCTACCGCAATAGCCGGTCTTTAGTGCAGTTCGTTTTGTAACCAAAATAACGCAGGCTTTGCGTTGAATTGAGTCGGGCCCCACAATGTAAAACAAGCACAAAGAAAAACAAGAAAAACCCTTCTTCTATTTTCATTGTGAAAGTTTTGTGCGACTCATGACACACATACATCTATTTCCTTCTCCCTTTTACCTTGTGTTCTGGCTGAAAAAGGTCAGGAGCTTGGAATGTGAATTCCATTTTAATCTGAAATGAGTGTTTATTCTTAAGTCCCATGTTTGCTAAGACGTTTCTTCCTAGTATTTATTTCTAATGACATCAGTTGTGATTTGTACAAGAATGATAAAGTAACAGTGCTCTATTGTGTAGCACAAAGTAATCTTTCAGGCCTGCTTATCCCCGTCATCAAGCTCAGCGATCTAAAAGATTACAACACAATGGAGACTTGGAATATAATCATAGAAGCCATAAAATAAATGCACACATTGGGCTAGATCCAGATTTAGTAACCTTTTTATGCATGGCCAATGCGCAAGTACCCTGTCCAGGCCACCTGTGCATGCATATGTAGGCTCGTTACGCACAGAACGCAGCACCATTAATGCTGCATTCAGTGCACTGGTCTCTGTCACCGGGGCGCCTGCCGCGCATACCTGGAGTACATGTGGTGGGCGATCTATGCAGATCATACAGGAATGGCTTGACAAAGCCCTTATGTACAATTCTGCGTTGCGCACCTGCCCCACGTAAATTGGGGAAAAAGATATAAGGTAGGTGCTAGACCACGGACCTCGCATGCACAAACTATAGGATCGCATGCAAGTCCATTGTTATAACTTTCTTTTGCTCCATTGTTCAGTATAGATGTTACCTAGATATAATTATTTGTGTATTTTTTATTTATTTTTTTACTGCTAATTTGAATACAAAATTAAATTCTTTGTGATGTGCTGTAAAACTATTAAAACACTGAATTTTGGTGAAGGTCACAGCCACTTGTGACCTCCCACCGCTTCTTGAAAGATCCTATTTAGTGGCTCAAAGCAGATCACGGTCAGAGACCAGACTAATTGTTAAAAGAATGGGTTTAACTGGTAGGCAGAAGGAGCACAATGACGTTAAGCTGTGTTTTAGCTTGTGACCAGTTAGTATTTGTCTCTCCTGTTGTGGTTGCCAACCTGATGACCAGCTGCTCCTACAGACTATCCTCTACTTAAGCCATTTACAGAGTACTGATCCGTAGGGCAGGTTTAATGCAGACAAGCAACACGCGACTAGTTCTTAGTGAGCAAGAATACACAAAGTGTAATATCTTTAAATGTAATTAGCATTGAAAGATTATCTATAGGTTTCTGTTTCTATTTTTTTTTTATATTTTGGAGCACCCTTGTTAGCGGTAAGTCATTTTTAACTATGTGCAGGGAAAATACTGATTGCTTTTTCACACAGCACCCAAATACAGAACCACCTGTTTTACAGAGCAATTTCTTGTATAGTTCACCTAGGTCACAGTCCTCCTCAGCTCCATATTGGCCACATGTTTTATGTGTGTGAACCCATCTTGTATTGCTGCTAAATCAGCAGTGCAATACATACACCTGAAAAGTGGATTACATTACTTTCTTTCCTATTTATCTGGGTACTACTTTTTTTTTGTTGTCTCCCTTTCCAAGTTCAAGTTGTATTTAGACGCTCCCCATCTGAGATTTTGGTCTGATTTGAATCTTATTATCATTCAATAGGGCCTAGGACTTTGTCAGCTGTGAGCTGTGGAAATGACTAATCCGCTTTGCTGGGATTTTGAGGCAGGCGGAAGTTTTACTACGTCACCATGTTAATGAATTAAGTATTTTAACCCTCTTCTCTCCAAGCGACAACATACTCAACATATGCTCAACATTGTCTTCTCTACTCTTATTATTTTTATTTACAGGTGTTGCTCAGTTCCATTTTCCAGTTTCTAGTTCTTTGATATCCAGTAGTAGGAGAGTTTACAAAAAAAAAAGAAAAAACTTGAATGTGGTCATTTGGGAGAACTGTAGAGATGAGCATTCTCCCCAGATACCACATTTGCATTCTTTATATAGACAAACTTCTGTTACCTGGCATTACCTACCATAGATAGTATACGAGATGTTTGTATAGAGCAAATATTGCTTTACTTTACAGATGGAGGGATAGTTCCTGGTGTGAGTCAGCCCCAGCTGCTAATGAGCAATATTTGGTTTGTATGTGCAATAACTGTAGTGCCTGTAACTCATGTGCCATTCACGTAACTATGACTGTCTGCCAGTAACACTCTCTTGCTCTTCCTTTCTTACAGTTTCCATTTGCTGCTGTCTCTTCATCACCTTTCTGTTCTTGTCTGAGCTGACGGGATTTATTGACAATGAAATGTGAGTATTTGCTCATAAAGTGAAACCAAACAAGTGCATATTGGTAGAATAATTTCCCCTGGAGGTAAAATACACACACGTGACCTATTCTGATTGTTTGGTCTGATCAATGACTCTCTGGATCTGCACTTTATTTGTCCACACACTTGGGCCGCTAGAATAATTAATCATTAATAAGGCTTTATTAATATTACTCCTTCATATATCACTCCAATGAAGATCTAGGGCCAGATTTACTAAACTGCGGGATTGAAAAAGTGGGGATGTTACCCATAATAACCAATCAGATTCTGGCTCTTATTTTCGTATTACATACTAGAGAATGTAAGCTAGAATCTGCCAAATAGCAATTGCATTTGTGGGTGACCATATTTCCTGGTAGAACATTCTACAATGTCTGATCATCTTTAGATCCGCCCATTCAATCAGTCAGCAGTTTTGTGATTGGAAGTTGTGTTTTCCGTATAAATATTGTGAGTAGCAATATAGATCAGTGTGGTAAGAGATGATACTAAGCTGCAGCTGATAAATAGGATGAAAAGCAATGAAGAAAAAAATGAGGAAATAAGTACATTGCAGTCAAGATTTCCTTACTAATGGAAATCTTAGTTACTTAACAAAGTCAAACAGTTATAAAGTCAAGAAGATTATATAGGACAAAAACGACACACAGAAATATTTTGAAGCTGAATAATAACTAAGGAAATGACCTTGTAAAGCAAACAAAAAAAATAACTAAAAGAATATTTAATGTATCTGATTAGAAGCGGTTAAATATCTTGAATGATTCATAACCTGGTTTCCTTTTCTTCATTTTTGCTTAGACTTGGGGCTAAATTTACTAAGCTGCAGGAAAGGAAAAGTGGAGATGTTGCCCCTATTACATACTAGAAAATGCTAGAATCTGATTGGTTGCTATGGGCAACATCTCCACTTTTCCTTTCTCGCAACTTAGTAAAACTGGCCCTAAAAATGTACACACCCTGATTACATGACTAACATACTAACAAGTGCTACTACTGTAATAAGTATGTAAAAAGGTTGGTGGTACTTTTGTAATTCATATTGGGATTCTTGGTCTGCCAAAATTACAAATTAGACCATGTTAGACAGCTGACCAGGTATAATTACCAAAAAAAACTGTGGAGTACTAAAATCCAAATTCTTCTCCAGTCTTTAATATATCCCTTCCAAGCCTTTAAGTTCTATAGTTGTATATCCAATTTCAGATCATAGTTCACTCTTTGTTTGCTCTAGAAGGCTCCCCTCATAGGAATAAATCATAAAAATATAAACCGGTTCACGCTAAGGACACATTTACATTACTACGAAATCACAACGTGGCATTCCTACAAGCTCAACACTATGGGCTGGATCCTAAACAACGGCTGCCAGGGGAATTACGTACATGTCGTACGTAGGTCCCCTGGTTTAAAAGGGAATTCTTCTTACGACACTGGTGTACGAAATGTATGTTACGTACGCCGACTGTTAAGAAAAGGGGGATTTCCCCCCCAGAACGCATGTCTTATCACCGCTTTAAAGGCGGCAATAGACATGCTAATTAGGGGATGGGGCGGGGGAAGCCCCATTACGATCAGTGATGCAGCCGTAAGGCCGCTAGCCTGATTGTAACACTTAGGTTAGGAATCTGGACATGTAAGTGTCCAGATTTACTACCGACAGCGGGGAGTGCACGGGGCGAACACTCCCCGCTACGCTGCCGACCGTAAGGACCTCGGGCACCCATAGGTCTGCATCCGGCCCTGTGTTAGTAGTGAAATTCGATTATCTCGTTTAGGCTGGGATAACCCCCTAGATAAAATGTTATTTAATGACCTTCCCACATGTAGGGCTTTATCATCTCACTACAAGTTTCTACAGGTAACTTTTGACTTCCAGAACACCTCAACTGGCTTAGCCAGGTGGGTGCAGACTTTCCTGCGCTCTCCATGGATTCTTATTAAAGAACTTCTCCCAGCTGTAACATACCCTGAAATGTTTCTAAACATATATCATAGAGATTATATGTTACCCTTGTGAAGATTTTAAACGGTTCTTGCCTCCAGCCATTCCTGTCCTAAGTGTAGTCTGCACAGAGCTGATTTGAAACACTGTTTTTTTGATTGCCTTCCTATCGAGCACTTTTGGATCCGAGTCTGGAGATTTGCTCTAGATCGTTTAGTCAATCCCTTCCCACTCACTCCAGGGATTTTTGGTATACTCCCTCCTGGTTACGAGGTTGAAAGGGGATGTAGAAAACCTCTTCTGGTGGTTTCAGCCATAGCACAAAACAGTATCCTTCAGGTTTGGATCCAGAGCGCACCTCCCTTAATGGCTCTTTTTCTTATATCACATATTCTCTATGGACTGGCTGGAGTCCACCTTACAAAAAGAAAGCTGAACTACATTTTTTAACACATGGGAAAAGCTTTATTAATGTACTTTCCGACGATATCAAACCACAAGTGTGGACCAACTTCTGTAACACTTTATGGTACGAGACTTGTCTCTTCATGCAGGATCCCCAGTCATCTGGGACAACTCGTAATAGAAACTATATTTTGCATTCTTCCTATAAAAGGAAAAAATAAGTAAATTAAACACAAGGATGACACGCCCCAGCGAACGGATTTACGCGTAAGGTACATACGAATATAGTTACGACGCCTAACAGCTGCCACGCGCATGCACAGTACATACAAAAAGTCGATGTTACGCAAGCGGCTAGCGTAAATACGCTTTCATACTGAACTAAGGATCTGACCCATCTTCTTTATATGACTTATGGAATTGCCATTGAGTGCGGCCCTATTTATAGATTATTATTGCTTCTTAATTAATAAATGGCTATTGAGTTTTGATAGAATTGTTCTGTAATCGCCAATTCCGATTTTCCAATGTCTGTACGATGCTATTCTTCATAGTACTTCAATAAAAAGTTATTACAATAATATATTTATAAACAGGGAATTAGTCATTAAGCTTTTAATACAATAAATAAAATGACATAAAACGGTTGCTGGAAACGCAAGAAATCCATACAAATCTGGCTTTTCCGCAGCCGGTGCTATGGATTTCTTCTTCTACCGTTTTCTGAAAGCCTGCTGGCATGGGGCCGGGTTCACGACACCGTCATTTTTTACTTCTTTAAAGAAGGCATGTACGAAATCTACGTAACGAAACGCTATGTAGATAGCGTAAAATAGTTACTACGCATGTGTAGTAGCTAGAATCGCAAAATTAGGCACATATGTCAAAAATGACGGTGTTATGAATCCAGCCCATGATCAGTAGTCTTAATAATCTGGAGGAAACCAAATGAAACATTAATGTCTTTGTTCAGAACTGTTTTGTTTCTTTATAAGCTGCCCCATCGTTCATTCATGCAACTGGCACAAACATGTAACTGCCACTTAAATTGATAGTACATAGGACTGTGTATGTCAGATATTTGATTGATTTATTTAATCAGCAGCTTTTGTTACTTTTCATGCTTAAGACTTTGTAACACTCCTTTTGCTCAGATATTAATCTATTTACTAGATTCTGATACTCTACTTCTCCCTTTCTATCTTTACTGATTCATGTTGGTTACATACATGGTGAAATAGTTAGATATTGCATCTGATTATTCTTAACCGCAAGGGCATCTAGGGTGCCAGCGTTTCTTAGTAACCATTTTAATACATAGCAACGTCAAAAAATAAATAAGAATAATACATTTCTTAGGTATGAGCTGTCAATTCTCTTAAGAGTATGTAGTAATATGAAAGTTATGTTAATCAGCTTGCCCTACTAACATGACTGATTGGAATCCATAGGCTCAGGCCTGTCACTTCCTGGGTGTTGCTGGGAGATTCCAGACTGCTTGTTGAGCGATCTTAAATTCATAATTTTAGTTTCATTTTTGTGTGCGTTTCTCTTGACTTTTACTACTTGTCTATACTGTCCTTCCAATCCCATATTGGAGTAGTCAGAAATTCACAGGGTTTCTATTGTTGTTATAAGCAATTGTGTTGGGCTCAGTAAAGTGTTTGTCAATTACGTTTGGTCCAGACAGCTAGAATGCATTTACCTGAGCAATGGGATTGGTAAGATTAGAGAGAATTTACAGAGGGAACTGGCCCTAAAGCCCCCCTGACAAAACGTGTATGCTTACCCTGCATAAAAACAACACACTAACTTGAAAAGGGTGTAGTACTAATTTCCGACGGTAAAAATCCCGACGTTAAAAATACCTCCACGAGGGTACCGACAGTGAAAATTCCGACACCCCAAAAATACCGGCGGTAAAAATCCCGACACCCCAAAAATACCGGCGAAAAAAATTACCGGCCCCTAAAAAATACCGACATAAAAAAATACCGGCACCCAAAAAATACCGACGCATAAAAAATACCGGCAAAAAAAAAATACCGGCAATTTAAAAACCCTCCCGCTAAGCA
>WWET01003691.1:38617-49286 GCA_011038615.1 Limnodynastes dumerilii | reverse complement strand
CACACACCTTGGCACTCATATACTAGTATATTTGTCTATCTATCTATAATATATATATTATTGATAGATAGACAAATATACTAGTATATGAGGATATATACAGCCAGTGCCATAAATTAGCCTAACGTTGATGAAATTCTTAATCAAGGTGTCTCCTGATGTCCTGAGTGTATTTCATATGTATAGATATATACAGTATGTTGTGTTTATTCCTATTGCAGTATGGGTGTGTGGGTTGGGGTCACTGGATTACAGGAAGTGCTCACAGGGCTGTGCTTCTTTTGTATTGCGGTTACAAATATGTTTTTCTGTATTTTATGACATTCACAAGGAGGGCGTTTGTATTTCATTGTGGTCACAAAATTTGAATTTATTGTATAGTGGTCAGAAATCTGTATTGTATGATATGGCAGTCACTAATATATGGAACCTGATTCAAACCTCCATGCATTTACTGCGCGCACGCAGGTCTGGAAGTCATCACAGAAGAGGGTAGTGAGCTCCCTGTCACTCCCCTTGCAGACTGTACACGACTTATGGTGCCATAAGGCAGCCTTAAGTCTCTCGTGTGGGTCAACGGTCCATATGACTGCTGATCCGCACGGAAACCCTAAAACCTGTCCCTCTTGTAAAATTTCAGTGCTCACCGCCAGCCTTATGGAATTTAAGTAGAAGGAGGGAATGCATTGCCCTAACAGACGGATCTTAAGATATGCTGCCAGAAACGCAGACGAATTTTGCAGCTGGCATGTGGAATTTGGCTGTCGTGTGGAGCTTAGTATCCGGATTCTTACCTAAGTATTTTTCATCTTCCGAGCGTAGTTATCCGTGTTTTACGCTATCTATGTACCATTTCGATACATAGATATCTTTAAAGACCGCATGTACGCAATCTTTGTATTGAAATGGTACATAGATAGCGTAAAATTGTGACAACGCATGCGTAGTAGCTAAACACGGATATCTACACTCCTAAGATGAAAAATACTTTGGTAAGAATTCGGTTCATACTCTTTATTGTGTGGCGTTTTTCTTTTATGAAGTGTTTTTTGTATGGTGGTCATAAGGGGACAGTCTGTATTGTATGGTTGGATGCACTAGGATGCAGTATGTATAGTATAGTTGTGACTAGGATGAAGTCTGCATTTTATATCGGTCACTTTGATGCAGTGGGATTGTATACTTGAGACAAGGACGCTGTTTTTATTGTATAGTATTGACTATGATATTTGTTTCTTTTATTGTGGTTACAAGATGGTGTTATGTATTTTGACTCACATAGATACTGCAATGTAGGACGATCACTGGTGTTATACATTAAATTGATCAACAGGAAAGTGCAAATTATAGTTTGCAGGTGGTTGAAACATCCACATCTATATGTAAACCCTAAGGAGCTGATTCAGAGATGCACTTGCATCTTTTTTAAGGTGCAACTGTGCAGCTCGGCTAAACCATTTTTCAGAGTAAGGGCTATTAACTAATTTCAAATCTTTTGCATGCAGGGAAATACTTTACTTTTACACATAGAACTAATATACTGCATAGCGTTATGTTTATTCTATAAAATAGAGTTGAGCTAAGAAACTTCACCTCTTTTAATTTCGGTTTTACAATTTAAATCTGCCTCCCCTTGCATTTTAACATGGTATTGCTCAGGTCTACATTTGCACATTTGCACCTAAAAAAAGGTGGAAGTGCAACTCTGAATCAGCCCCTAAAATTGAAGGGATCGAAAATGTGCATTGAGCGACTGCATCAATACTAAGATAAACCCCTCTGATGTGTGCAGCCTGTATCCTTATCAAAAGCTGTCAGGAGTGTAAAAAGTTTGGATCACTCTGATTGCACTCTGTTAAGATTGCTGGATGCATGAGTGTGTGCACATTGCAAAAAACACACGCTTTTCAGTCCAACCTCACAGAAACAAGGTTCTCAGAAAGTCTAGATCTGGTAAAATGTAGTCTGCTTTGATCAATGCGTTAGAAGAAATGTTTAAGTTAAATCAGACAGGAATGTTTACTCAAGCAGAGTGCCTGAAAGAAAAATAAGGATTCAGAATATCTTATCAAGGTAGTTCTAAAGCACTTTCTAAACTCTTATGCTATTACCCTGGTATGCGACTTTGATGAAGACAAATGCCTTAGATGCTTAACCTATTTTTATACATTCCAAATCAAGAACTCTAGAGCCATTAAATATCTGTTTATAAAAGTCATTATTTAATTATGGGTGTATTGTTGGTTAGTAATGATATTCTTGTTGCTACCATTGTTTGTTGTGTTATCTTGTATGTAGTAAATAGTCGTCATCCCCCATTTATTACACTAATGTTGGGCAATAGACGCTGCTGCATATCTATGCTCTATGCTGCTCTAACCGCTTTGAAGGTATACTTCAGAGTTGTCAGAGCAGCTTTGTACATAGATATGCAGCAGCACCTTTCAGGAATAGGAAGCTATTCAGCGTGCTGATTGGCTCCCTTGCGATTTAAATAAAACATGTTAAAAGATCAAATAATCGTGCCAGAGCGTTTCCACTGCGTTTATTTGGCCTTTGAAAAATTGACCTTTGCTATACACTAGAGGGATTATTTGCCCGATCACGCGATAATTGGGTGATTGGGCCGATAATCGCTCTAGTGTATGGCCAGCTTAAAGGGTGGTGTCCATTTTAGTGTGTGGCAGTGTGAATGTTATAGATTTACAGCTTCCACAACCTACTTTTAACATTACTTTAAAGGCAGAAATGTCAGTTACATATATTTGCAAATATATGATAAGCCACCAGCCACCGTCAAGGCCTTTCTGCTTATGGTGGTCCTAACTCTAACAATGAGAGCCCCAATGTTGGAGTCCCATACTTGTCGTGTAATTTTCTTGAAAATGGTTTGGTTAACAAAAGGTGTATAAATTGTGGCGCTCTGTAAAACAGCCTTTACATTTTCTTAAACAAGGTACACACCTTTACTCAGGTTTATTTAATTTGTTACACTTCCTTGCAGTATTAGGAAGTATTTACTATAACTGAGAATTGAGAAATAGGAGGCAGTGACCCTTGTTGTAGATCCCTTCTGGTCAGGTTTCAAAGTTCTTTTCTGCTTTATGAATATAGTATGCAGGAGGTCTTCATCAAAATCGTTTTTGGACAGTGGAAGGAACCTTCGGCACATAGAGGGAAGCTGTGCAAATGCATTGTGAACATTCAGGGTCGTATGCAGTTTTCCGATATGCTCTTCTGCGCATGCGCAGTAATTCTGTAACGTAATCTAAGTTACTTGTTGCAACGTAGATTGCGTATGCGCGGTTTTAACAAGTAACGTAGATTACGTTAGAGAAGACTGCGCATGCGCAGAAGAGCATATCGGAGCTCTGCATACGGCCCACAAACTCTAAGGGCAATAAGCACTGACGGGTCCTAATAGCTTTTGTAATAAAAATTTAAGCAGTGATAAAGGTTTTTTTTTTATTAGATTGTGAGCCTTGTCTGTGTGTGTTTTACATGTTCTATTTAATTCCATATAGCTGAGATAAAACCGTTATGATTATGCTATTTATCAGTTCTTGCCTTGAAAGAGATCTTTTCCAGTAATATAGTAGTAACCTCATCTTGTAAGATCCTATTTTCCTTGTATTTGTGACTTTGTCTTTTCTGCCTTCAAAGTACACTGTATGAATGTTCACTTCTCCCTTCATGTAAACTGAGCCTTGGGCTAGAAGTCACTGGATATGTAAGTAGGAATATATATGGCTTGCAACTGTTCCTGGTCTAACTAGATGTCTACATATCTTTCCCATTAATATTGTTGCCATTTAATCCTTTGTTATTTATAATGTAAACATAAGGTTAGTTGATGAAGGCAAATTAATATTCCCCTTACACAAAACATCATATGTTCAGGCTATGTGGTCTGGATAGATCTTGGTCTGTTTTACAGTTGAACAAGGTTACTAGAGATCACTCTCTAGGTGATGACAAAGCTATTCCAATAAGAGGGATCCTTATTTGCAATTCAGTATTATATACACATAGCTAATTATAGTATCTTTCTCACGCTTTTTACGTGCATTTCTTGAAAAGGTTTGGGTAACAAAAGGTCCATAAATTGTGGGACTCTACTGTGAAACAGCACCTTAGTGTTCTCCAGATATCCACACCTCAGTTCCTTTATCTTGTCTTAAGCTAGGCGCTATACCTTTGCAATTGATATTTTGATGCAATGTCAACTTCACACATATGTACATACTACGACCTTCGATATCCGTCTTCCCAAAATATCGGAAGACACAGAAGGCTTCAATATAGTTATTGCACTATTGAAAGTCACTGCGCCTTTGATCCAATATGGGCCTCTCCAATCACATGTATATTAAACAGCACATGAGATCAGTTTTTATCCAATAACACATGATTGTGGCTTCACAGCTCATCCAATCATTTCTGTTTAGTGTGTGATGCAAGGTCACATCAGCGCAATTCGCACTAGTGCGTGCGTTGCACTAAGAAAAGCAGGAGAGAAAACGGCAAGAGTAAGCATGTTTCAGGGCTTGTTATAAGAGATTGGGATAGGTAGTTAGTTCTATTCCCTCTTCCGGAATGAAAGATCCCCGCATGTATGGAAAATGTGCAGGGTTATGAATCCCATCCATAATCTGTTTGGTGTGGCTATCTCTATAATGCAGTGTGTATTGTATGGTGGTCACTAGAATGCAGTCTGTGTTGTATAGTGTTGACTACGATAAAGTCTGTATTGTGTGGCAGTTACTTGGATGCAGTGGGAATTGTATAGTAGTGACTAGGATTTGCTTTATTTTATTGTGGTTACAAGATTGTGTTCTGTATTTTATTACTAATACATAGATACTGTAATGTAGGAGGGTCAGTAGTGTTAAATGGTTAAACAGGAGGATGTAAATTTATAGTTTGCGGGGGAGTGCTGAATACCCTAGGACCTATCCTGGATGTGGAATTCCTTGTTATATACAATCTTCGTGATTAAAACCTTATTACCAGAGGTACAGAATTAAGTATAATTGACCAGATCCACAGATCTTTTATTTGCAGGGTAGGGAACTGGCAGATGTGTGAATTTAGTATGAGCACGCAAACCTGAACTGCCTGAACCATTGTTGAATACAGATATAAAATCTGTGCTTTTAGTGTATTGTTTTACTACTTAACTATTAAACATTTTATACAATGCACACGTTGATAGGTTCCTAAATAAATATGTAAAATTCTGTGTTTCAAAAGTTAAATGTGAACTTTATTTCAATTGTTTGTAATCAAATCTATCTGTCCTTCACATCAATTATCCAGGTTATTTTTTGCAATTATAATCAGAGTCCGAATAATGCGCTAGTAGACAACACACTAGAGGGAGATGTAAGTAATATATTGTCATGTAGAAAGTATAGTATTTAGTCACTATACAACACTTCAGCACTCTTACCACTGATTCAGAGTTTGAAAATAAGAGAGGAAAGTTACACTTGGGCAATACCATGTTGATTTCAGCGGAATTAATTTTCATCTGTTGCAAACAATATTATAGTTTGAAAGGTGATGTTTTCCAGCCCAAGTCTAAATAACAGCATAAAGTAAAGCTATATATCTGTGTGCAATAATCAAAAGCAAAGTATTTTACCTGCATGTATAGAATCAAATTTATTTGACTACCCCCTGAAATCAACACGGTTTTGCAATTGTGTAACTTTCCTCTCTTCTCTCTGCACTCTGAATCAGGGCCATAGTTATGAAAACTTGAACGTTCTGTTAAGAAATCAAATGCCAGCTATTATTGGCTTATAATTCTGTATCTTGCGATGAACATGCTTCCCCTAATATTTTCTTTACGTCATGGGATTCCTGTGCTTGATACTGTAATTAAAAATACTTATTAACAATGACCTACTTTTATACATTATAATTAAAACTTTTGCTTACACTCAAGCAAACAAATGGGGCTAGGAATATAATTCATGCATTGTTATGTAACAAGTGTTTGGGCAACCAATTGTGATATTTTAACTTGCTTACTCACAAATTGAGCTCTTTTATGGCAGGTTTCTGTTGATGACTTAGAGGTTTGCAGTGTGTTTTGACTATGGCACTCCCCTTAAGGGTTAAATGTTACTTTTTCAGAAGATTAGCTGTTATTAGGTTGATTGTGTAGATGTCATACCACCATTGTTTAGACAATTAACTTGCACTGTTGAAATTATAACTTCTTTGTCCCTTTTATTGTTTCCTGCCTAACTACACAACAAATATCATGATTACTGATTGCCTTAAACCATCTGACAGTGCCATTTTTATACTATTTTCTCATCTCTTGCTTTTGTAGAACTTCTCTTTTTGATGAAATATCCTGTAGTATGCTGTGTTTCTTTAATTCCATGAACTATATATAGTTTTAACAAATATACAGAAATTAACTCCTCATTTATGCCAGGCATGCAAGTTTTTCCTCTTTAAATCTAAAATCCATTGACAAAGAATGTGGTGTTTTTCCAAACCTCAAGCTTTGGGTACACACACTGAAGGGTTATCCGTCAATTATTGTGCCAATTACATGATAATCATCAGATCGCTACTACATCTTACCTGTGCGTATGTGCTGTTCCTCTGTGCTGCTGTTTATCTTGAATTGCATAGCATTTTGGGATTCGATTTTTGGGGGCTCTTAATTTTGCA
Source organism: Limnodynastes dumerilii (assembly GCA_011038615.1). Taxonomy (NCBI): domain Eukaryota; kingdom Metazoa; phylum Chordata; class Amphibia; order Anura; family Limnodynastidae; genus Limnodynastes; species Limnodynastes dumerilii. Next base: position 42,590 of record WWET01003691.1, on the reverse strand, counting down.
AGATCAGCACTGTCCCGATGTCTTCTGCATTTCTGAGTGTCACAACCTGTGACCAATGGTTTTACTGCCTTTGTGGGAGTGCGTATGCAAGTTATACTCTGTTAATGGTCGCACACTAGGCAGTATTGATAATTTGGGTCTGAAGATGGTGTGGAATACAAGTTATAAAGTTATTTTTGGTGTGCTCACCCGATAATTGCTCTACTTTACGGGCAACTTTCGTTTCGGTACAATTTTTTACTTTGGCGTTTGCAAATTTTTTTTTTTATTGTCATGCCACGTTATGCATATCTTCCCTGTTATTGTGGCTGACTTTTTGATTTGACTATAATAACAGAACTGATGTATCCACTCTAACCCTTGTAGCGCCTTGTGTGTGAATGATTTATGCACTAATGTCCATAAGAACTTTGCTGAGTTGGTATATTCTTCCCACAAAGAGATTACATAATTTTCTTCTCTAAACCTTGAACGCGTTTGGAAGTATATTTTATATTCTGATTCATAACTTCTTTTTCCTCATTCCTTTCTCCATATTTTTTTGTCTTCTATTTTCATTCTTCGTGTCATTTTCACTCCCATTTGCTCTCTCTGACCCAGTTTGATTTTTAATTATCTCTAAGCAACTGTTGTAACACACCCATTTCATCTACCCAAATGTTTCTTTTCAAAGGTAACCGTAATGCACATTACACCTGCACGCTGTTACATAATTCTTTTTATTAACTGCACCCATAGGTTTTGCAAACGCTGAATCACATAATCAGAGTAGATTTCCACTACCAAGAAATAAATGTCCATTGTGTAAAAGTATGAATCGAAACTACCAACAAGTATACATTTGTTATTTACATAACAATAGATAAAGATATAAGGTCCATGGGAAATGTTCATATTGATTTTATCACCGCAATTCATACTTATCCAACTGAAAAAAATCAGGAGCATTTCATTTGATATAGAAAATATGTCACACAGACACTTCTAATCACTGTTTTTTTGTTTTTCCTCTCTAGAGAACCTGAATACTTCAACATTTTTGGAGTGTTTTGATACACTTTGTACAGTTTTTGTGTTTGTGGTGGGCACAGTTAATATTACCATGCAAACCAAAACTCATCCTTCATGTATTTATTAACAGATTATTTTTATTTTGTTTTTAATTTAACAGAGTAAATATTATTATTACTAAATTTTAAAGACCATCAATATATTCCTAGAGATTTACTATTTAAAACCTTATTAATTTTGAACTGGTTTATTACAGAAAGCTGGGGGGAGGGGAAGGGATGAGATGTTCCTACGTGTGATATATAAAATAGTAGGTTTTAATACATGAGCGTAAACATGCCATGTCTCAAAGCACTACTTTTTACCAAGTCGGATGTGCCTTGCACATCCGACTACTACTCTGAACAGCACCTTACGGGTGATTCAGAGTTGGCTATAGGATGCACGGATGTGCATCTTTGAATAGCCCGTAGTCAAATGAGCATGTGCGATTCCGCATCGCACATGCTCGTAACTCTGAATCAGCCCCTATATCTTACCTGTGTGTATGTGCTGTTCAACTGTGCTGCTGTTTATCTTGAACTGCATAGCATTTTGGGATTCGATTTTTGGGGGCTCTTAATTTTGCAAGATCAGCACTGTCCCAATGTCTTCTCCGTTTCTGAGTGTCACAACCTGTGACCAATGGTTTCTGCTGCCTTTGTGGGAGTGCGTATGCAAGTTATACTGGGTAGGATCGTCAGAGGAGGTACAGATCTTGTAGAACAGGGTTATGGAAACTTATATTTTCAGTGTGTGCTGCTGAACGTCAATAAAGAAATCAGAAATGTAATTTCTATCAATGTTGAAGTGTTTCAAAAAAAGAATTGTATACCCAGAACAAGTCATTGTGACAGATTGCATAAAGGAGATTGGTAATGGCAATCTGTCCTTGGTTTATTCCATCAAGCTTCTATTTATGGTGACAATGGGCTGGATCCAGACTTAAGTAAGTGCTTGAAATTAGTTACTCCTGGGCTAAACCATGTTGATTGGAGGGGAGTCATATTTCATCTGTTGCAAACAGTATTAGAGTTGAGAGGTGATGCTTCCTATCCCAAGTCTAAATAACAGTGTGATAGTAAAGCTGGTCGGTATCTGTGTGCAGTAAGCAATTCAAAGATATCCCTGCATGCAAAGAAGTCAATTAACTTGACTCCCCCTGCAATTAACATTTATAATTTTTTTTTATAATTATTGCCATGCACAGCGGTAATAAAGTCATGAAGGTTCTGCATTTTTTGCAGAATGTACAGCTTTTATTACTTTATTACTGCAGTACTTGACGATAATTATATCAGAGAGATGGGGAAACTCTGGCCAGGATGTTGTGTACAGTGTCCAGTAATCTGTTAATTTGGGTCTGAAGATGGTGTGGAATACAAGTTATAAAGTTATTTTTGGTGTGCTCACCCGATAATTGCTCTACTTTACGGCAACTTTCGTTTCGGTAGAATTTTTTACTTTGGTATTTGCACACTTTTTTTAATTGTCATGCCACGTTATGCATATTTCCCTGTTATTGTGGTGTATCTACAACTTGCTTAAAATATATAAGAAACACATCTGACTTTTTGATTTGACTATAATAACAGAACTGATGTATCCACTCTAACCCTTGTAGCACCTTGTGTGAATGATTTATGCATTAATGTCCATAAGAACTTTGCTGAGTTGGTATATTTTTCCCACAAAGAGATTACATAATTTTCTTCTCTAAACCTTGAACGCGTTTGGAAGTATATTTTATATTCTGATTCATAACTTCTTTTTCCTCATTCCTTTCTCCATATTTTTTTGTCTTCTATTTTCATTCTTCGTGTCATTTTCACTCCCATTTGCTCTCTCTGACCCAGTTTGATTTTTAATTATCTCTAAGCAACTGTTGTAACACACCCATTTCATCTACCCAAATGTTTCTTTTCAAAGGTAACCGTAATGCACATTACACCTGCACGCTGTTACATAATTCTTTTTATTAACTGCACCCATAGGTTTTGCAAACGCTGAATCACATAATCAGAGTAGATTTCCACTACCAAGAAATAAATGTCCATTGTGTAAAAGTATGAATCGAAACTACCAACAAGTATACATTTGTTATTTACATAACAATAGATAAAGATATAAGGTCCATGGGAAATGTTCATATTGATTTTATCACCGCAATTCATACTTATCCAACTGAAAAAAATCAGGAGCATTTCATTTGATATAGAAAATATGTCACACAGACACTTCTAATCACTGTTTTTTTGTTTTTCCTCTCTAGAGAACCTGAATACTTCAACATTTTTGGAGTGTTTTGATACACTTTGTACAGTTTTTGTGTTTGTGGTGGGCACAGTTAATATTACCATGCAAACCAAAACTCATCCTTCATGTATTTATTAACAGATTATTTTTATTTTGTTTTTAATTTAACAGAGTAAATATTATTATTACTAAATTTTAAAGACCATCAATATATTCCTAGAGATTTACTATTTAAAACCTTATTAATTTTGAACTGGTTTATTACAGAAAGCTGGGGGGAGGGGAAGGGATGAGATGTTCCTACGTGTGATATATAAAATAGTAGGTTTTAATACATGAGCATAAACATGCCATGTCTCAAATCAGACCAGTAGGGTTGCTTCAAATTCAATGTTTTTTTACCCAGTGTTGGAACTTTCAAGTATCTCTAAATACATTGTGTTGAATTATTTTTTTCATATATTTTTTTTATAGTGTTAATGAGCTGTACGTAGATGACCCTGATAAAGAGAGTGGAGGTAAAATAGAAGTGAACCTGAACATCAGCTTGCCCAACCTAAACTGTGAAAGTAAGTTAATAAAATTTGCAAACAGGATATTATGAATTTTTTTATTTTTTGTATATGTACGTGTATGTAGATGTATATGTATGTATGTATATATGTAT
>WWET01003691.1:19490-29661 GCA_011038615.1 Limnodynastes dumerilii | reverse complement strand
ATATATATATATATATATTTATATATATATATATATTTATATTTATTAAAAATAGTCACTAAATATTTACAAAATTATAGAAAACACCAGCAATACATAGGCACATATAAATGGATATACCCCCAGTGACTGGCAACAACAGGCTACATGACCATAGAATAATTTGGGCTAATCAGTCATACCACATAGTATTGCTATACTATGGACGAAAAATAATGTGAAAATACCAGAGACCAGGTGATTTCTGTGTATCACAAAGTGTCCATATAGGTCCAAAGTTCCTTAATAGAATTGCATAAGCACCCTAATCTAATTCACGGAGGAGGCTGACCCTGCCGGTGTAACGGCCTCACAGCCACGTTTCCCCCGTTCTGGGTACCTAAGTATCCCTGCACTGCCTTATACACATTGCTGTAAAGGTATCACTGGTAATCATATGGTCCTGGTGCACTCAGGATTCATTTCCCGACGTGCCTTTCATCTCCTTTGTCAAAGGCAATAATCATCTGACTGGTGTGGTATGGTATCGGCATATTTAAGGACCAGCTGTCCAATCAATTACTTGCTCCTTCTGAGATCCACACCTGCAGCAATAAAAACATGAAGTGAGCACTGCAGCAAACTTGTAATCCAAGTTACATTGTATCACTATAAATAGAGACCAAGTTACAGTTAATGAATACTATTAACCATATCAAAGGGGGGAATTCGAATACTAACAGAATATAGAATATGCTGACATATTATCTCAACAGTTAGACAAACAATGAAGAAGGAATTGAAAAGGGAGTATTTTCTCATGTTTATTAGTTCACAAATCACAAAACATCATGCGCATGCAGTATAATTAACTTGAGAAATCTATTTCCACAAGGATAAACAAATCATCTTTTCCAAAGTAACGTCATGCAATGATGGATTTAAAGGGAAATACACACCTCTCTACCATCACATATACTATACATATATAGAAGCTAATGAATATTATACACCAGGGAAGGGTAAGTTAGTTATGTTAATGGAAGTAAAAGGACTCAATAATTTCTGCTGACCTTCTTTGATGATTTAAAATTCTCAAATCATCCAACAGTTACAATAGTCAGAGGTTTTTTAGTTAATTTCCCTTACTATCAAACTATTTCATTAGCTTGTATAGTTTCCAATTTTTCTACAATCTCTCATCATTAATTATCCTTCATTTTTGTTGAAAGATAAGTACAATAAATACTGTTTTACAAAAATATATGTGAAAGAAGAGAAGAGGAGTAAAGACTTATGTCAAATCTCAAATAATGGCAGACAATGTATATACATCCCCCTTGTTATTCTCTTCCTGATGATAACCCATATACAGCATATTCAATTCTAAATCAAAAATCATTGTTGCACAGAGAAGGAGTGAAGGTATTATGCTCATTTAGGGCTGTATTCAGAGATCCGTTTTCGAGGGGACTTGCGTGCGTATTTTTAGGATCGGATCAACTGCGCATGTGTAGTAACTTTATTTACGTAGACTATACGCACGTAAGTGCCTAAAGGACGTACATAAATACATAAATATTACCCACTCTCAAATTTGAATTAACTCTATGGATCACAAAGGCTTGTAAGCCCGAGGGATCTGAGTTATGTCGTCACAAAAATGTTGTGCCACAGAGGGCAAAGTTGTACTATATACAATATCCTTGTTGGATCACTTGTGCTCACTCTTTAAGCTCAAAGAGATATATAGTTATACATTTATTTATATTCTTTTTTGTAAAAAGTTTTTGGAAAACCAGGTGTTTTGCAGCATATCGGCAAGCTGGTTGTATTTGGAACACCAGGTAACACTGAAATATATAGATTTTTACCTTAATGGTTCCTTTTGTTCCTTTCTTTGCCAGGATTATTAAAGGTCTTTAGACAGCTTCAATTTGGAAAAAGTAGAGAAACAAATGGAGCCATTGTTTTTCCAGTGTGCCATTTTATTTTAAGTGTATGTTCATAGTAGTTGGAGCCATAAGAAACTTTTTGCTTGGGACAGATCCCAGTAATGTTATTTCAGGAAACAGAGTCCTACAATTGCGTCATGGAGCACTGTTTCTAAAATAGGAGTTTTATGATTTCAGCATCTATACTATGCCAACTAAAAGAAAAAAGGGGAATTTAAGTTTTGTTATTAAAGCAACACTTACCCCACACACGTAACAGACACCCAAGACTGTACTTGTTGTAAACACACAACATGTTCTTGTAAATAAGCTTTATGATTAAAAAAAATAATAATAATAGGGTGGGTTTTTAGACAGAATGGAGATGGGCGCAGGTTTATGATATCCAGAAGAGTCTGTGGACCAGATTCACAGATCCAGGACAGATCTGCACCTAACTCACCCGTCCTGCCCCCATCCCGCCCCACCTTTTTAAGGCACCTTATGGCACTAACGAGTATCATAGGGCTACCTTAACTATCCGTGCAATGTAGCATGGACATTGTCGCTACCAGCCTTCCCCCCGCTCTCCCCGGCTAATCTAAATACCTCCCCCTCCCACTTTTACCCAAACCCTCCCTGAGGAGGCATTACGCCGCCTCTTTTTACTTAAAATACAGACCACACGGAGGCAATCTATGTACCGAACTGTACGTAGATTATGTAAAGGACCTACTACACATGCGCAGTAGGTCCTTTACTAAAGATACGCACCTAATAAGACTGCTTGTGAATCCGGCTCTATATGTGCAAATTAAGATAACTTTCGGATTAGGGGGTTCAGATTAGGATTAGGGGGTAGGCTGCTGCTTTTCAATTGCGAGGTTTACACAATAGTAAAACCTGTAAACTGCATCTAGAGATATAGTAAAACCTGTAACCTCTCTAGAGAAGGTGACCAGTTTTATTTCATTTATTAAAAGTAATCTGTATAGTAACAATATATTATGTTGATCTTTATAATTAAAATAAAGTTGACAGCACTACTCTGGATCTTACATTATTGCTGTTGTGGAGGTGAACCACTTCCATATAATAGTGTCCTACCAGCAAGTGATTTCTTGCTCCTATTTACAATCTGCCAATTTGCTTGTACAGGCCTATCTACAACTGCCAGTGGCACTGGTTTATATATAGAAAACGATCAGAAACGTATCATTGCAAAGTACTGGACAGAGAGCTGAAGGTAGGTAAGTGCTGACTGATGCTTCTTGGGCTATACAGACCTTTCTTTCCAAAAGACCTTTCTACCACTTTCACAAAGGTCCTTATAACCCGAAACATGTCAGTTGGCACTTACCTACCTTCTGCTCAGTGACCAGCGGATCCAGTCATTTCCGCACTTGGATATTCCATCTGCCAGAACGTTTCTGCCCATCCAGACAGACTTTAGCAGGTCTTTGCAATTGTAAATCTTTGATAAATTACTTTTTTAAACCAGCGCTGCTCCTACACACCACATCCTTTAGATATTTAAATTCGGTTTTTCTTTTGTTTATTGTAATGAAAACTGTATTAAAGTACAGAGTTCATTTGTGACAAACTTAGTGATCCATTTAAAACATGGATCAGTAATCATATTTTCTCATTCTGTTCTGTCCCTCCTACTGTTCATGTCTTGTGCAAAAATGATAATGAAAATTACAAAACTGTATTTTCCTAAAACAGACAGTTCCAAGCACTAAGTAAATCCGTAATGCAGCCAAAAATTTTTTTTTTTAATGATGGTTGATAATATTTCATTGGTCTTATAATTTTTTGCTATAAAATGTATGCTGTTTTGCCCTAATGGTCCAAAACATATTATATAATTCTTATACGTTATTTTGGCTACTGCTTTTTGCACCATGGAGCTCTGGTGACCTAGTGATCCTTTCAATTAGTTTTCTTCCCATGGGTCTGTTTGTTTAGTTTCCTATTGTAGCCACATCTCATTTTACAAAGTCACTGTCAGTGTGAAGTTAATGGGCACCATCAAGTACAACTGTGTTGTCCTCTTCTGATTGTCAAAGCTCCATCTGCCAATGATCCACTTTGTCTTTAGTATGTGAACTGTCTCTCAGAGAGAAGACACTGCTCCTCCACCCTCCAGATGGTGTGTGTATTATTAAAGCTGAGTAATCAGGTGGTGGGGGTTGTAGAGAAGCACCTGCTCTTCCGGCTGCCGACTCATTCACCATGTCTTGTTCAGTCCTCGAGACCTGCAGCACATCCCCCTAGTGGCACATAGCTTGGTCATAGGAGAGCTGATAGGCAAGAGGGAAGGGGAGTTATAAACAGGCGATCAAGGATACAAAAGGGGTAAGGACCTTTTGTAGCTCTCTGTTAAATAGTAAGGGGGAAACAAAGAGCACCAAATGAAAAACAGAAGGGCTTCTCAGGCTCTGTCAGACATGCTACTTGATGGTAGGAGAAAGATAATTGGCTCTCATTTAATTTTAAAAACTGCATGCAGTAAATGACTGAGTCGCACTGTTGTGTTGTTAATAGTGAGAAATGAGAATAAGTACCACAGTCAAGGTTCATTGTACATACTTCTACTTTTCTGTTATTCCTTTTCAATAAAGTTCCGAACCAGGAAGTAAAATGTTTTGATCTTTAATGTGTTGTGTGAATATATGGTTAGCCAGTGATTAGGACTTACTAAATGTCTGCCAAGAGTTGTGAGTAGTTTAGTTTACCTCACATTGGAACATATGAAGATAAATAGGAATAAATACAGTCTCACCGGTTCTGTCTGAGGCTTAAAAAATAAAAAATATACTCAAAGCTGAATATTTTTGTCCATTAATTTAGCTATATATTTTCTTATGTACAGCTTAGGATATCTATCTTTATACCGTGAGATGATTTTCAGCTATGCAATACAATCTATTGTCCACTTATATTTTGTATAATTATGCGCATACACAATGAATAAAATTTGTTTTTGACGCACAGTGAAACAATTTTATATGGATAATTGTGTGTGAGAGAGAGATGTCCATACCTCCACATGTCAGAGGTCTTCACTCCCCTCTTCTGTGTCCAAGGGAGGGAAAAATATATATATCATAGAGTGTAGTTTTTGGGTTATGACTTCATTTTCTTTTCTCTGCTCCTCTGGTATCGCTTTATGCAGTCTACAGGGATAGAAGATGCCAGGAATGGGTGTAATGAAGTGAGCATAATGCAGCCTCAATGATGACACATAAGCCTACACTTATCAGTTCAGTCCTTTGCTCAAGTTTTGTTTGACTCTATAACGCTTCATCCATTTCTGGCTTTCTTGGCCACTGCAGAGTGCTGGACGCTCTGTATCTGTGGGTTGGGCCTGAGAACTGATGCGATTGCTCATTCTCACACATCCATTGTGTGCTTTGATTTCAAGCTCTCGCCCAGGGTGTTTTGAGCCCTCTCTAAAAGGAGCAGCTGCGCTCTATTGTGAAGAGCAGTGGCCACACAGTGCACATATGCATGTATTTACTAAAGTCGCAGAGATACCATGCACAAGATTGGGGAGGTCGCATATGGATGTAGTATGACCATATTCTATAAAGAAACTACAAATATCTCCCCTACCTTTAGTGTGAGTTTATTGCATTTTATGCTACACTGCACAAAGAAACGGGGCTAGCAGTAGATTTTATTTTAATACTTGTACTACTGTATTTTACAGCCCATGGACCGTGTTCACAGATCCGTTTTCAGTTGCGTGCGTATTTTTAGGTACATTTTAACTGTGCATGCTTAGTAACTTTATTTACGTAGGTTACGTTGAATATACGCTCGTAAGTGCTTTAGGCTTAGGCATGTGAATCGCACTTGGGTACATACGTGCGAATGGGCGGCGTAGAAATACGTACTTGAAATTTTTTTTACATGAAAGTGGGTGGGGTGAGGCATTTAAATGAACGCTTGAGGGCGTGGCTATACTCAATCGCACAGACGGAAGACACATAAGCACGTAAGTACACACTTAAAGATCAGAGTGGTCTATGGAGGTGTAAGTCTACGTTTGCACCGCCGGGAGAGGGGAGTGTCGTGGGTGTTGCCTTGCCACGTTCCGCGTATAATTGCGTACTTTTTAAAAACGTATCTCTGAATAGGGCCCCATGTCTGTTTATAAAGTCATTTAAATGGAGGTTACAAATCTAGAGAGGTTACAAAATGTATGCTCCATTGAAATATAAGAAGCTGCCATGGTGGCTTACATTTGTTTGTTTGTTTGTTTTGTTACCTGTTTTACATTACTTAAAAACTGAGAGCAGGATAAAAAGAAAAAAAATCTATTGTACAGTGTATTACAAACTGAAATGTCCTTAATTACATGCACACTAAATATGAGCCGCTCTTTCCATTTACTACTCTGTGATCTGTAGTCACACGGACCTTGTATCATATGATGAAGCAGATTGCTGGAGCGAATTACTAGATCTGATAATACAAGCTATATGCATTACTACTTTGATGTAAAAGGAAATTCTGAGCATGTGACATAAATAGGACTGTGTTTGAATGCACTGTACTGTGAAAAAGAACAGCATGTTTACATAGCATTAACTGCTTCCTACAAGGAGGGGTGAAGAGAATTTCAGCTTTGAAAAACACATAAAGCACCATGAAATAGAATAAAGAAAGGGACATTTTACACCTTATACACTTAAGGTAAATATTATGACACATTTCTACTCACATTAATGTCCTAAAATGTTGGAAATGTTTGTTTTTAGACTCTAGCATTCAGAAACAGATGTTGGTATTTACAATAGTTCAGTTCTAAAGTAAATTATCAAATGACAGATACTGGGAAATATAACATATAAGTTAACTTTGAACCAGAATTCAGCATTGTTTAATGAGTTCCAAATATAATTGCTGGCAGTATGTATCCTTGGAGCCTTTAGTTGTGGAATGCAAAGCTCTAGTTTACCCTCTTGAAGTTTACTCTTACCTACAAGCAATGGAGAAGCCATTATTTTGTCCAAGTCTAAATTCACAAGTAAGCAGCTTGTGGCTAAAAAATGACTGTGTAACCAATAAGGTCCGTTTTAAATTCTCATTTACATAGTCTGCAGAAATTAAATTATCTGTATCTCAAGATTCTTTATAATTTGGAGTACAATAGACCTTTTTTATGTTAATCAAACACAAACTGGCTTTTGACTTAAAACTGTAACAAAAAAAAAATAGGACCTACCCTGGTGTTGAGAATGGTACTTTTAAGCAAAGTCTGTATTATTGAAAACCTTCTTTCAAATCCTACAGCTGTAAAGACAAGGGAAATAACTGAGAACTGAAGTTCTACAAGTATCTTTCTTTGTACTGGTAAACTGTAATTAGTTTAGTCTTTTGATTAAGGGGATTGCAAAATGTTCTAACTGTATTCCAATCCCATGATGTGCAGGCAATTTGGTGGCGCCTCCTGGTATTTTGTGTGGGCTGGTGGATATCGGTGTCAGCTGTTTGTTTCTAATTATATTAGAGTAAATAGGTTTGTGGCATCATTCTTGGACAAAACATTAGAAGGGTGGAGTTCATATTTTGGACACTATTTCTAGGAATACCCATCAGTAGGGAATTCTCTCAGATGTGTCTAGTCAACTGTTATTATTAATTTACTTTTTAATATCTGGATTAAAATTTATGGGATATGCTAAGAGATTACTAAAGGTAAATTTAGTGGAATTCTGATGTAATCTGTATGGATTTAAAGCACAAAAAGATGTATTCAAAATACAAACGGGAAAATGCAAACCAAAAAATATCAGCAAGACCAGTATAGAGCAAGCAAAGAAGCTGCATTGGGATTCTTTGCTGTCCAATGGGAAGATAGGGAAATATTAACACAAAGGATAGGGATGCTAGTATACAGGCCTTACACATCCAGAACCCTACCTTGAATGTTCCTGTTATGAAACCACTCACCAGGGGCCTGGTATTCACTAGAGACTCTAATGGTGAGGTTAGGCTTGGCTGCAGGGCATCCAGCAGGTCGCGGTCCCACCGAGCAGAGAAACACTGGACAAACAAGGGCACATCACTCACAGATATACGCGGCACCCACTCACAGAACACAAGGGTAGTCAAGGAGCTGGAAAACAGGAGCAAACACAAGAGGAATAAACCACAATCAGCAGGAGGGCACGAGAAGGCAGAACACTGGAGAACAAGGTGTTAATTAGGAAAGGGCACTCAGGAATTAAACGAACTGGCAGAGCACAGAACTAAGACAGGCAAGGTAGCAGAAGCTATGACCAACAACTCTTGCTTCAGGAAGCCAGGTATTTACACACCTTCAGACTGATTGAATTGTGCACTGATTGCAGGCCAGCTGGAGGCAGCTACACAGAGCAGGCCAGGAAGTAAACAGTCACACATTGCTTTGATTAAACTGACAGCATGTAACAGTTTCAATACTGAATGCCTGTGAACTGAATGCAGGATCGAATGTAAGGGCTTGGGAATGCCCTCCCTGTACGATTTGCATTCCAAAACCTACCCACTATGCGTATCTTGTATGCATGATGAGTGGGACCGCCGCTGAAGAGTGACTTCTGCATTGGACCACAGCATTTGTCGGCTGTGTTCCAAAGCAGTTGTCCCTCTACTGCACATATGCAGTATGAACGCATGCTGACATGGACATATCCGCTGGTCAGTCTCATATAGGTCATGGACTTGGGGTCTTCCAAAATCAGTGATATCTTATTGGTCTGTTTTTTTGTTGCTGTTGCCCTGATTGTTCATGTGCAGACCAGTTTGTTGGCAATTCAGATTTTATTTATTAATCATAATTTTTAATACTATCATATTGTCATTTTGTTTTTTGTACTTGAGTCAACTACGATTTTAATGAATGGATTGTGATATTTGAGAGTTGTTTAATGTTCTTTATATGGTTTGAAAGAATGAAATGATACCCATCAAAGCTTGCACTGGGAACCATTGTTTTCCTCACACCTTTTCTGTTCTAATTATTTTAAAAGTAAATATTTATGCTTTCAAATAAAGCCTATTTATACACAAACTATTTTGCCCTTGAAGGAATTAGTATTTGCTCCCCTACTCTCTTTCTGAAGTGGAAACCCCACTGCACCAGCAATCTGCCCACTCATGCCACAGGAAGATTGCCCCAGCATAGTGGCAAGTTAACCCTTACCATTCTGGAGAAATAGTACTTGGTTTATGAGCTTTGCATTGCTGTCTGAGGAACAGTTAAGCACTAGTAATGTTCACAATATCCTGAATATAAAGGGCTCTTTATACTGGTTAGACCTTTATCAATTGGGTGTTTTTTTATTGGTTAAATTATTGGGGATAGGTTTATTATTGCTACTGCAGAAATCAGGGCAGTCTGAAAATATTAATATTGTCTAGTGCAAGACAATTGAAACCTGTTTTCTACCTGGAATTTACATTAATTAGTTCATTGACATGAGGTTGAAATCTATTTAACCTTTCGTATTGACGCAACAATATGAAACAGCTTTCACATATGTATTATTGTTAATACATCTCTGTCATAAACTTGTACTTTGGGAAATTGAAGAGACCTATTTTTTCCACTCCATCAAGCCAGATTAAGTATTAGCACTTTTATTAAGAAAAAAACCCTCTAATAGCTATTTAGAAAAATGAGTCAGTGTTCTGTTTCTCTAAAACCCACTCAGTCTTTCCCTGACTCTGTGCTGGCAACACAGGTCTCACGTCACTGCTAATAGGAACCTGTGTGTCACTTGGGCATTAGCTAATGATTAACACCTCAAATGGCTTACAAGTGCGCAGTGACCATACACTAGTTATTCTGCGTTTACTGACCTTTCTTACCTAGAGCCAGCTGTTATTAAGGGAGAACCTTTATTATAATTATTATGTGTATCAACTACAAAAAAATGCATCTGTTTCAAATAACCTTTAAGTTTATATGCATAATGTTCACTTAATGCATATGTATGTTATGCATGTTTTATTTCTTTCCATACATGCTTGTAATAACGGTTTGAATTCAGATTTACTACAAGGGGGCTTTTTCTGATTGCTAGCATTGCTTTTGGTAAGCAATACATACACATGTGCTGCTTTACCAAGACAGCTCTGGATCCAGTATTCCATCCAGTTGCAGACCTACGCAACTCCAAGTGCAGTAGCAGCATATGTCTGTAACTGGGCCAATGCTATGTCTTTCTTCAATAAATGTAATAAAGAAAAGGCTACTT
>WWET01003691.1:0-11826 GCA_011038615.1 Limnodynastes dumerilii | reverse complement strand
GCTGAACAGCTATATTTTTAAACTCTACTATAGAGTTTAGTTACAAAACACCACCTCTTAACTCATTCTGTTTGCACTTTTAAAATTTTGCCTCCCCTCTGCAATTGATCAAGGTTTTGCCAAGGTGCAGATTTTCTCCCTTTTTTGCTGTGACTTCCAAATCTGGGTCCACCCCATTGTGTTTATGATAGTTGGGCAATATGACGCAAATCATAACATATAGTCCCATTGGCCCCCAACTTCACTGAGCTAACCACTGTACCGGAGATAAAGTTTGCAGCAGTTTAGGCCACAGTCTTGTCCTGCAACTTTAAAATAGCTCTAACATTTAACAATGTGTCCCATCCCAAGCACTGGCTACAAAACAGAAAGATAATTCATATGTTAATATTCATGAAGCTTGCAGTTCTTTAAAAGAAGTTATGACACTTGTCCCTTTTGCATTGATGTGATGACAAAAGGACAGCATAATCTAGAAACGTTGACCTCAGCGACCCAACCCTTTGCAAGCAGTATAATCGGTAATTGTGTTTTATTCTGCATCCTAGCTTGTCCCGCCTAAGTCAAATCTCATAGAACAACATGTACAGGGAACATGTGTGATGTCTACCTTGTAATTGTTTATCTTTACATTTTGCTATATTTTGTATATGTCTTGTTAAACAACAGGTTTTGGCAAGCCAATGACAAGTCTGGATATGTCTGTTACAAATGTAGTTTTTTCTTTAGGCTGAGGTCCATTTACATACAGCTCATGTATATGATTTTTTTTTTATTTTGCATCAAATGGGACTCAGTCATGGCAAGTGCCCATACCAGGCCTGGTTTAAGTCTTATATAATTTGCCCACGTCACAATTTATTTTAAGTAATTTATCTTTTGCCAAAAAAACGTGCCATTACATTTTTGGATACGGTTGCAGAGGCATATTGCACTGTTGGGACCAAATATATTTAAAGCTAATATGTAGGCTCTTTTTTCTATGCCTGTTCTACATTGCTTTTACTGTCATGTTTTGTATTCCTTAAAATATTTATCACTTAGCGAGATATGCAAATCCCAAAAGTAAAAAAGGCAAATGTATGTAGCACAGGAGTGAGGGCAATTGTATCATTGACAGACAGACTTAAATATAGGAGTGATGTATTTTACATAAAGCTCTGAATTGCAGTGTGAGTGCAAAGTTGGCCTTTTTATGACTCCAAACTCTACATCAGGCCCATACTTTGCACATCTCTTGTTACCAGCCACCTGTTTTTCTCTGCTTTCAGGCTACTAGTTGGAATCACTTGGAAGGGGTCAGCAGTGCCTGCTCATATCAATAAGGGCTTTAAATACATCCGGATATCCATCCCTGGCTGTTCATAGGAGGCATCCCAAGTGCATCCTCTTGGAAATAGATATGAGGATTAGAGTAGGAGCAGTATCATAGTGGCAATATCCTGTATTAGAAGCCAACATGCAGTAAGTCAGGTCTTCCATCTATAGCGCTTTGTATTTAATTACATCTAAAACAGGCAGACGACACCAGGGGTTATATTTACCAAACAGAGCTGTGCTGTAGACAGCACAGAATGATTAGCCAGTTCATTTGAGTGGACTCTGGTCTGTAATGTAACATTCCAATCAGGAAACCAAGTATAACTTATCATGCAAAAACATAGCTGACAGTAAGTCAACAGCTTCTTCATAACAGCCAAGAAAAGCACTATGTATAAAAGCAAGATGACGCAAGATGCCCTCGTTATTACAGTATAGTATTAACTGTGTTACACGTGTACTATAAATCAATGCTTTTTTTTTTTTAGAGGAATTGTAAAGGAAAGTAAACATGTTCATATCAATTTTTACATTTTATGTGATACAAACTGTTGTAATGCAAAAGACCACAACAGAGCACTCTCCACTATGCAGTTTGGTTAGTCTGAGTGTGTTGTAGCTTCTGGATTCTTGAGGGCATCACTATAGCAAGTTATTGGGGTCTGGCTACATGAGGTCATTGTATGACTGTATATACTGCTCTTTTTAACTGACTTCATATTGGTATACCACCAATTGGGCTTTAAAAAACCCAATACAATCAAAACCATTACTTTTCTGTGTATAAATTAATGACCAGTATGTTTCCACTCTTGACATATATAAATTGTCACATAAAGAAAATATTTCTGAGAGAGACATATGACCTATGCTCATATGACATAACATATCCTATTATATCATGACATTTGATACTTGCGAAACCCCTGGAGTTGCGTCTTTGGTGGTCACTCTGTTGCACAACACTACAAGTCAGTACTGTATTCTGATGGGCACTGAGAAAGACCCTTGACTCTGTTAAGTCTCCATGGTCTTTCATGTTACAGAAGTTGCCACAGGAGTGCTTCAGAATTGTGAATCCCTCTACCTTGTCTGTCGTTCCTCTTGCATATTATTTGCAAGGCTGTCATTGAACGACATGTAATACAGCATGAAAATAAGTTGGAATATCACTTTTAAATGGTATTTGTGCTAGAGATACTTTGTAGATGTTTTCCCTTGCAGGTGTATGGGGGAATGTGTATGCTGCTTTAGGTACAATAATGGTATGTTGAAGGGTGATTTTTGTTCGTTTTTTGTTTACTGTTTTGCTTATTTTGAAAGTTTTGATTTAATACTACGCAATATTTTAGATCCAGCAGTTGAGATTTTATGTTCATAATGTCTTTTATTTGTATCTACCTCTTAGGTGCCTAAATGTTAACCCTTTGCTATTAATTTGTATTGGTTCTTCCTCTGCCTAAACAAGTCTTATGCTTCTGGGATTCAAGGATGTTTTTTTTGTATGACCTGAGCTAGAAAAAATACTTGTTGAACTGATGCGTAAATTCCAATACTTCTGTTTCTCTTAGTGTAACACTCGCCTGTATTTTTCGGTACTTTTGATTGTGTTCTTTAAAGCGTACTTGACAGTTTTTCTGGAATGCCCCAGAGACTCAAATTTGCACCACACTCCTGGGAGTGTCATATGGAGTCTGCCAGCCTACCACATGATGATACTAATCATTGTAGCTCAGCCATCCCGCTTCACAGTGTGTCATCACTGGAGTCTGTTTTGTTAATTCAAACAGGACAGGTTCCCCAGAGCCTGTCATCTGGGGATCCTGGTAGGTAGGGATGAAATGTTGGCACGTATATGTCAAAAACTTCTGCTTAACAATAATGAATATGTTATATGTTCTAAGTAAGCTTATAGTTAAGGGGTATATGGACTGGATCCAGACTTCCAAAAAGTGTTTTTTTATAGATAGGTTTTTAAATCACTAATGTTTTGCAATCTGTGTGTGCTACGGGCATTGCTATTGAATCAGTATCTGCTCAGTACAACGATGATTAGCTTTATTTTCTTTAACATGTTACAACGGTTGTACCGGTTTTTGTCATGAATGGGAGAAGATTCTTATTTAAATTTATAGTAAGTATGTGTCTTGCTCTGCCTGCACTATGCAGAAGTCTAATCCTTGCCTATTTTAAGTGGGGATGGATCTAGAGTTGAAAGGCGGGGTACCTGTGATTGAACTCTAAATGAAACATTGAAAGAGCGGGGATTTAATATTGGATCTCTGATGGACTCCTCACCATTGGAAGTCTGGATACAGTCTTATAATACTGAAAAGGTGAGCTTTAGTATGGAGTCCACTAAAGGACATCGCTGTTCATCCCACTGGCGTAGTGAAAGCACTAATGTAGGCAGAGAAATACATTGTAACACCACCTTTAGGGGGTATCTTTAAGCAGACATGCCTAAAATGACACTTTTCCCTATGCACAGAGAAAATGTATTCATGGACATTACTGTATTCATTTTGGGTTGATCAGTAAAGCAGGGATTCTATGTGAAACAGCAGACCTGTGTTAGACCTGTGTCTATTATAAGCTTATTTCTATACAGATTCAAACCGAGAGAATTGTCTAAAAATCTGTGTGCATGATATTTATATGTGCTCTTAGTTAGTGTTACTTTTATCTTTTTGTTTAAATTACAAATGAAGGGAAAAATTGTGGAAATTTGTGCAATTTATTCTGATTTTCTTTGGAAGTTATTGTAAACTTTGAAATAAAAAAATAATCATTTTTCAATTGTTTCTGTTTTACTTATTTGATACAGCTGTAACCATTTTTTTGAATCCCATCTGATGACCTATTTCTAGGCCAATATGAACAGATACATGAATCAGGCAATTTTCATTACTGCCGTTAGTCACAGTCCCTCCTCAAAACATCTGTACATGGTTTACAGGTCATAGTTCAATTGCTGTAAGACTGACTCACTATTTCATTCTTAAACAAATAAAACTATTGCATGTATGTAAAGTAACTGTGTTTTTTACACCTTTAAGATTTAACTCCTTGTATTAATATGAATCAATTTGCACTGAATGTGGATATCTTAATAATTAGGTACCAGATCAGACATACAGTTCAGATGCCAGATCCTTACTGGATCCAGACTTCATTGCAGAGGTCATTTCTTTTGCTCAAAAGTAATTCAGCAGCAGTGCCCCACCTTTAGACTTCTTCACCATCCACACGTAAAATGAGCATGGCTCAAGTCTGGTTAGCACGGAGGATGCTTAATACATCCTAATTGTACTGTTTGCTCTCTCCCACTTAGCGTACAAGTCTTTTGCACCCACTCCCGCTCTGCTGCTGGAAACACGTGCGATCGGAATTGCATTAATTTTCCAATCCGAGCAATCCAAAAACATTTTTGCAGGGGTCTTGATCTGGTTCCATAAGTATATTTGAAAAATTAAGACTTCTATATTTAAATTTCAGCTGTGGACCAAAGAAAAATTTAAACCAAACACAAAAGCTGAGCTGAAAATAAGGGTGAATATTTAATACAGATTTCCACTAAACACTAAAATACCAAAGGGGCTTGTTGAAACATTTTTAACCATAATTTGTATGGAAAAAAAAATGTAGAAATTGCATCCCAAAGTTAGAGGACTGAAAATTTGAAATCAATGCCATTAGTATGTCACCCATTGTGGTTCCAGCAGTGATGCCAGAGTGTGTAGTTATATGATCTGTTATCCTCAGAGATGTCATCCATCGCTATATCATGTCCGTAATGTCAACCATTTTGATGATGTTTATTTTCATAAAACACTTATCCCAGCCAGAGCTTATAAAAGTATCACAAATGTACCTTGTGGTGGCTTATGCTTGTACAGTGTCTACATAAGTGGAATACAGTTTGACTGATCATTTTTTAAAGTAAAAAAAAAAAAAGTTGCTTTTTTTTTAATTATTATTATTGTTCTTTAAACGCTGTATCTGTGCAATAAGCAAATGTAAAGCATTATCACTGCATGCAAAGTATCAAATTAATTTGACTCCCCCTGAAATTCAACATAATTTTGTCCAATTGTGTATAAATCTTTAATCAGGGCAAATTCTGTGAATTGGAAACGAGATAGAAGGGAATAAAGTTCAGAACGAGGTGGTAGATGTAAAGATTCAACATGGTGTCCTGGTAAATATTTTCTTTGCTCTATTTTCATAAGCAAGAGCTCCTGTTCTCTCCAGTATGTTGGACTGAACTTAATATTATGTATATTTTTTGTATGACAGTCCAGCTGTGTAGGCTGCCAACTTTCATTTTTTTGCTGTTTAACTCCTGAGTTACACATCTGATGTATGTGTGAATAAATGTCAAACCAATCTACTTCACTCCTGGCTCAGCAAGGAAAAATGTGCAAGACTAAACAATATAAATAGTTCTGTCACTTTCTGGCATGTACTGGTGAAGTAATGCATCTGGAGCCGCTAGGGTAGAGTATGTATGATGTATTTGCAACAATCTCATACTGATTTGATAACCTCACACACTCAAAAAAGAGTGACATTGTTCATTTACTCATCAGATCTTATATATGGTGTTCGGTGAAAGCAAATTATTAACTTTATTATCGTTCATAGTGTATTTACTAATGTCCCCTACGTTTTACAGGAGTAGTGATAAATATTCAAATGCAACAAAGTCTCTGATGAAGAACACTGAACAATTAAATGGTTCCAACAAGCTTCAAGCTTCAAATTTCAAAGTTATCAAGCAGTGTACAAAACCTTTCCCTCTACATATTTCTTAAATGAAAATTCCCCCTCTCTTTTTATTTTATTTTATTGTTTTTTAGTTTTTATTATCTGTTATGCATGACATCTTTCTGTGAAACCTCTTTAACCCCTCTAGTCTGGTCCTCCTTACTTACCAGCTTGCTCTGGGGTCTGCTATGACCATATTGCACATACCAAGAACTTGGCCTGTGCCACATTCTTTTCTATGCTCCTGTTTTGATTTCCCTTCTTCCTCCTTTAATCTATTTCATATAGCAGTCATCTGGCAGCTCTCTCTTTCTTTAATTACTCCTTTTCCTAGTTCCTCAGCAAAGCTTGTTGCACATAATTCTAACATATTCAGGATACAACATCTCTGTTACTTCAAAGCTTCTTTTATTATTATTATTATTATTATTATTATTATTATTATTATGATTATCGTTTATAAAGCACCACAAGGTGTCCACAGCACCATACAAAATACAGTACAGACATGCAGGGTAGGAATGGACAGCATAATACATAACATAATACAATATAAATATAAAAATATCCCAAAAATACTACAAGGTGAAACAAGCACAGAACGCAAGGCAAAATGCAAGGTATCAAGCTTGGCAGATCAAGGAGGAGGGGATAGAGCGCAGTGAGAGATTGAGAGGGAGCCACCAGGCAGGGATGGGGTAACAGGGTAGCAGAGGTGGACAAGAGGGTATGAAGTGAGGGGGGAGTGGTGGAGGAGGGAACAACACTTGGATGGAGGGCACTGCTCATGTGAGCTAACACACTAAGAAGGAGGGATGAACTTACAGAGGTCATAAGGAGGCGGAAGGAAGTGGACTGCTGGTGGGAGGGAGGGGGAAGGAAGGAGAAGAAGGGATAGATGTAGGATACAGTGAGGATGTTAAGTGAAGGAGGGCTAGCTTGAACAGGTGCGTTTTGAGGGAGCACTTAAATGTGGGGGAGAGTCTGACTAAAGAAGGGAGGTCATTCCAGTGCAGAGGTGCAGCACGGGAGAAGTCCTGGATATGGGTGTGAGATATGGTCTTTAATCTTGTATTTATTGTTGTCCAGACTTAATAATGACAGCCAATTTATGCACGCGGCATGCGTAAGTCTGGAAAAGCACTGTATATGTGCACTGCAAATGTTACTCATCATAACTCTGATCTTGCGTTAACTTGTGCGTGACATCCCTACGCAACCTGAATATGCACATTGTGGGCGGATGGAGGCATTGTATAGTATGTGCTGGGTTAGGCACTTTCATACAACAAGGCATTCTGAAACGAAAGTTAAGGCAGGGCTCTGAACATGTAAGTCAGCAAAGTTACGTACGTGCGAGGGGATTGTGTGTAACCTAGGCATGCTTTCGTATGTCAGACGATCTTAAGTCTGGATAAGGTCCATTTTCTATAAAGCATTTTTTTTTATGCCCACATTCTGGTCCTTAGAACTTCTCATTTAAAAAAAAAATTTTTTTACACATAAACATGAAACACTAAAACCATCCATTAAATGCCTTGAGATTGAGGGAATAGAAGAATGGTACTTGGTATATATTTTTTATTTTATTAGAAGGCATTTTTGTATTTTATTAATTTAATTTATTACATTTAGAGAGGTTGTAGTATTGGGATGATCTTGAGACCCATACAGAAAATGAGGGTATATTTGTCACGATTCCTATCTGATCATAATCCCTGCACCTTTATGTCTTTTGTTCACATGACCCTCTTTCAGTACTCTGTACTTTCTTGTGTTGCCGCTCAACTGTAGGCATGATCCCACACAGGTGTAGCTAATTCCCTTGCTGGACTCACTCCTCAGCTGCCTTATTTTAACCCCTCAATGGCTACACTTCCTTGTCAGAGCCACGGGCTTCCTTCGCTTGCTCATGTATCCTCATACTCACTTGTAAGTTCTGGTTCCTGTTCGTGAATCTAGTCCTCTGTTCCAGTCACTGTTGCAATTGTGTTTCCGGTTCTTGACATCCTTATCTCTCCAGTTGTCATTCTGCCTATGTCTGATGTTTCCTGTTATCCTCATGACTCCAGCTATTGCACTGCTTTGCCTCTAGTTCCAGCTATCCTTGTTCTTTTCTTTACCTCAGCTACCTGTCTGTACTACTCCTGTTTACCTCAGTTTCCTCTATATCTGTAGTATGAATCAAGCTTGCACTCACATATGGCCATACTATTTACAGCTAAAGGGTTTTTTTTCCTTACATTTTTAAATAGCCTTATAAAAATAGAAGATTCTTTAGATTTGTTGGTACTCTGGTCACCTTAGTTTCATAAAATTTGTAAAGACAGATTTGTAAAACCTCAAATTATCATCCCAGAGAGGCACTAGGATGATAATCTGATGGAATGGAATTCCTATTTGATTATCATCTCAAGGGGACGATATCTTGTAGTGTGTGGGCAAGTCAGATTATCAGACCTTGTACCTTCACCTCCTAGCTGTAGTTTCCCCGTTAGACAGACGGAGAAACTGCAGCCAGGAGGTGCCACACACTTCTGTGAGCTGCGGAACACCTCATGCTGACAGCGGTCAGTGTGAGCGGTTCTGTACAGAGAGGACACAGCACTGTGCAGCCCCTCAGTGTGCGAGGTTCTACACAGCGCTGCAAAACATCTCAGTCTTTAAAATTTCATTCAGAGGCCATTTTATCCTCCTAGGGGACTTTAACAATTCAGCCAATCCTAAAATAAATTAAAAATAATATGTCTAGAAATACTGAGGGAAAGGAACGTGATGGTCCATTATTAGCTCAAAATTCTAGCTAGTAAACTAAGAGCTAAACAAGCCTATAATATAAACATAACATTTTTAAATACATTCTCCAAAAGGTGGTAAATAATACATTTGGCAGAAATAGTTATCCAGTTTTCTACAATATTGCTCTTAACTTTATCATTTGAAAAATAATGACCTCTCCTCTCAACCTACACCCCTGTTTATTGTGTCTTTCTTCAATATTACCCTTCTTCAGCTGAGCCCAGACACACTGGTGAATACTTACTGGAATCTGTAGTTGCAGTCGCAAAATCGTTGACCAAACAAGAAATGTTAGAGGCCATCACAAGCATCCGTTGCATCTAGAAGAGTCTTCAATATTGCTGACCTCATGGCAAAGGATGGGGGTAGTTTACTCTCTTTAGACACTGAAAAGTCTTTTAATCTTTTTCACTGTTCATATATGTAAGAGGTCCTCCTCAAGATTGGCTTTCACCAAGTAGTAGTCAATTTCTGAACATACTAGCCCTATAGTCACCTGTCATGTGTCTCCATACACAATGAAAATATAAAACAATTGTACGTACAGATATGTCCATGGCCTCCAGAAATGAGCATAGTCACATTACTACCTCTATCCTTCTGCTACTACATCCTGCTGATATGCAACCAAATATGTGAATAACCTTTCCCATTACCTTGTTCCATTGTTTACTGTATCGAAAGGTCATCAGGTTCCAAAGGGTGATAACTTTTATAGTAAACACATACTGGAATGCATCTAGGGTCTGAACAGTCAGTAAGCTGATTATGCTGCAGTCTAGTGTGCGGATATATATATATATATATATATATATATATAGGGGTGGCATTGGATATAATTGAGAATTACAGAAGAATGGCATAAATATGTGGGAAAATTTAAGTGGGATGGCACTGATATTGTAAAGATTCAGTAGAATACAATGTGTGTTCTGATCACAAGAATATTCTCTGTATAGTTTGCTGATGACAAGATGCCATATGTGGGTACTTGAATACCCTGTCTAACAAATTACAGCCTCTGCTGAGAGGTGTTGGGCAGGGCCAATTGGTATATTAGCCTAGGGTGACTTTAATATAGTCACCCTAGGTGAACACTTAATACAATGCACTGACAGTACCAAAAGGCCCTAAGAGTTATGGGCCCACTATTGGCAATCCGTTACCAAATAAACATTTTGACTGTAAAGATTAGGTTCCAGACCCTTTTTTGTTTCTTCTTGCAGGTGGCGACATCCAGCACTGCCCAACATAGCTTTAAATAGTAGTGACTACAGACTGAATCTAGACTTGTGATGTCCACTGGTGTATCCAAGCATCTATGTGAGCACAGATTTCCAATGGGTGCACCCTACCAAAAGCATTCTGATACATCTTTACCTAAAATAGGGACAGATCAAAAGAAACCCACTGAAGAAAAACTCCTAATACTGGAGCATGCAGATTGTGTACTGAACGCAGCGCTCGCAGCGTGTGCATATCCTAAATATGGATTTCAATCTAGTCTTATAGGTCTAAAACACTATTACCTAAAAGATCATCATGAATGCAGCTTGTAAAATTACATCAATTAAAACATTTTTTTATCCTTTCTTGAAGTTTGTCAATTTGCTTGCAACAAACTGAAAATTTAGGTTTGATATCACTGATTCTTTATGATGGATTTATGTGGAACAAGAACACCCCCTATTGGTAAAAAATTGCATTACACTTTTTACTTTTATTTTATTTTTTTTTAACGTTCTTTACAGGCATATTTAGTGTAAACAAACAATCTGTCTGAATCTTTATATATTAAAAGTAAGTTGGAAAAAAAAATTATGAACTCATTCACACTGAAAAACCTCCAAACAGCAAAAATCTTTGTCAAGTAAATATGAACAATATGATGGGAAAAATACATGGAAGTGTTTACTCTCTGAACATCAGAGCTCTTAGAAGCTTTGTAGAAACATAGAGAAATGGCTGAAAAGAATGATGCTGTGACTGGCTGGTGCAAGGAAAGTTACAAGAGTTCCCTGTGACCAACTGAGGTCACCTGATAGCAATGGCCATTTTGCCAGGGAAGTTTTGAGTGCATTAATATCTGTACCATAAAAAATATATACTTGGGACATTGCCTTATGCCATAATCATGGATACTGTAAAGACACAAAAGGAGAGGGGGCTACATTGTACCAGCACAAGAGCATCTACAAGAATACTCTGCCTTCCAATGACCAGGGCAGGACATTATGGGGCTGATCCAGAGTAAGGAGTAACAAAGGGCCGGATTCATTGCACATACGTCCTTAATTTACCGATAATAGCTTCTATGCATGCGTAGTAACTATTTTACGTAATCTTATCGTGTCGTATTGTTCATATATAAGCAATCTACGTAATGAAACGATACGTAGATTAAGTAAAATAGTTACTACACATGCATAGAAGCTATTATCGGTAAATTAAGGACGTATGTGCAATACATCCCAAAATGAGGAAATCTGCACCCGGACAAACCATGTTTAAATGTGTGGATACAAGGTAGTTTAGAAAAAAATCACATGCAGGGAAAATATTGGCTGGTTTTGCTTAGTGCTAAAAAAAACAGCAAATGGCTTTGGTTTTTAACTGTCATTTAGACTTGAGCTGCAAAACATCACTACTCAAGTTATTCTATTCGCACATTTTAATTGTAACTGCCCTGCAGTTCAATATCATTTTGCCCAGGTACAGATTTTCTCCTTATTTTTGCTGTTTCTCCAAACTGTCTATCAGCCCCAATATGCGCAATGGAACATGGGATGTAAATTATACATGTTCACAGGTAAACTGATCAGTTCCTAAAAGGTTAGGAGGACAGGACCTTTCAATCTCATGATAGATGAAAATGTGCTCCCTTTGGACCTGATCCTCAGTTGAGCATGGTCGGAAGACGGATGCGCACCAAACATT
>WWET01003690.1:140279-156020 GCA_011038615.1 Limnodynastes dumerilii | reverse complement strand
CATTGCTCGCCCCTTATGTCCAGCCTCCATTGTTTGCCAATTATTTCCAGTCTCCATTGTCTGCCCATTATTTCCAGGCTCCATTGTCTGCCCATTATTTCCAGGCTCCGTTGTCTGCCCCTTATTTCCAGCCTCTGTTACTTACCTTTGTTGATTTCTCCTACTTCCGCGGCGCTCCCTCTCGCTGTGGTGCGGCAGTGGTAACACAGGGCTCCTACGGGAGCCCTGTAGGACCAAATCTGTTTCCAGAATGACAGTGACTGCATAGGTTCGGTCACTGCCATTCACAGTAACAGGTTTCGTCCTACAGGGCTCCCGTAATCAGGACACTTGAGAGTTCTGATGATATATAGCATTCAGTGGTACATTACTTTAAAGATGTTAGACGGGGTTCACATATTTGTATATATATAAATGTACATATTTGTATCTGCACCTAATTCCCCGCTCTCCTTCCCCCTGCCTCTGTTTTTAACGAGTCTTATGAGTGCCACGGGGCACCCTTAACTACCCGTGCGTATTTTCCCTCTTAAAGAGGTAAGGTACGCACATAGATTCCCCCACCCCCACCTACTTTACGGAAGTAACCCACTTACCTTAAAAACAACTTGCGGTCTTTAAAGACCGCACATAGTTAATATCCATACGGAACCCCCTAAATGACTACGCATGCGCAGTGGCTCCATGCAGAATAATACGCAGCTAAGAAGCATCAGAATTTTATGTGTGAATCAGGGCCATTGTGTTTATGTATTTGTTTATTAGATGTGTGTCTGATAATTAACTTTACTTTCTCAAGAACACTGATTACATTTATTTCTTGTAAACTGCCACATCCACTTTTCAAGAAAGTTCCAGTAAAGCAGTCATACAAATAACTATGAATGTTTAATATTGTGTGCTGAGCTGGAATAATCAGCAAGGAAACAATCCCTGTCCTCCTTTATCCTCTCACATGCTGACATGCCAATTGGGAGGCCTAACGAGCACTGTTCTTTTGAGAACCTCACCGTGTTTTTGTCACTTGTACAGGGATTCTTTCAAATAGCCTCCATCCGGTTATACTTAATTTCCCTTATTATGAACGATGCATATGTCAGATCTTAAATAAATTAATAGAGAAAATAAATTATAGCTTGAATTTGTCATGGGACATCACTCTTCTCATGCTGATAAGAAAGCGCCAGTAATTGGAGTATCATCTATAACAAGCAACAAGATTGTAATGTGAATAATATAATGAGTAAGACACAGATACTTTCCTTGACGTGGTCTCGTGGGGCCATTTATTCCTGGCTCCAGATAAGCAACAATTCTTGTGTAGGTATTAATATGCCATATCTGTCCTTTTAGGTCTAATTGGCTTCTCTTTTGTATATACTTAGTAACAAGACTGATTAATTATTGAAATATTTTCCAACATGGAAACATTTTAATCTAACCTATTGGAAATCATACAATAAAAGCGGACTATTTTGCCTAGTAATCTAAAATGATGATTGCTGCAATATTTTACATTCATTGATGTTTTTTGTTGATAATAATAATACTGTTTGGTTTGGTGTATCCTCATTAAAGTTACCCATCTGTTACTTGTGCTGTGAGTTTCTTTGTACTCCGTGTACAGACTGAACTGCCTGCAGGAAGTAATGGTATTTATTACCAGCCCTGGTACGAGAAGAAGAAATACACAAACCATAATGCCCATTATGAAGAAATTACTTTTAGTCCATTATGTGAAGGGATTTGAGAACTCGTCTTTCTCAAGCCATACAGTACTAAGTGAATAGTAAACCTAGTCACTACACACTAATAGTAAGCTATAGGAATATGTAACATTTTCATATAAGACTTTATTTACATCTTTGAACAAACAGTTGGCACATGTTCAACATGATATATAACATAGAATACAATATATTGTATTCCTTGTAAAAATTTAATTTTCCCAACTGCGTGTGATGGAAATTGTCACAGAATGGAATCCAGCAGTAAGTCAGAGACTGAGTAATAGCAATAGGAAGAAGGTAGTGAAGAGATTTAGTTGTCTTAATGAAGACTGTAATATAGAACTCACCTTTATGTGAAACAAGGCTCATTGGATCAGATCCTTACTTTGCATTCATTTGCAATTGATGTGCGATTAAAGCATATGTGCGGATCCACAATCGCAGGGCTACAATATTCATCTATCTGTGCGGTCGCCTAAGTAACCACTCCCCTAGCAATAGACTTCCAATAGCTACAGTCTACCTATACTGTAGACTGACAATACGTCTATACTGTACATTGTAATAACAAGTAACAAGTAAGCCATTAGCGACCACAACCTGAGCTCTCTGTTGGAGGGTGTGGGAAGATGAACTTTGATATGGTTACGTCATCAGTATGGATCAGTATGTGCTTGTTTGTCTATTACTCTTGTGCTGAATACATACATGTACACACTAACTAACTTATAACTTATATCTGTGAGCTCACAAATGAATAAATAAATATAAATGTGTAGGTGGATGTCTCAAAATGAATTAATGATGATATAACCACAACATGTAAACAAAATAAAAATATATAAGAGGCATACAGGTGAAGGAAAGGTTCCACAATTCTGAAGTTCATCAAGGAAAATCCTCACAACGTATGATATACACTGTCCCTTTTCCAAGAAGTTCATGTAGGGTAAAAATAGAACAATGTATTAATACAACAAAACAGTAACTCCTTAATTATAAGGAAATAACTTTTACTGAACAAATCACATAGAAAACAATCAATAGTTAAGAACAAATGAAACAGCTAAAACAAGTGGCCTGTCTCCATACCGAGTGAAACAAGAGTCCGGGAGCGGCTGTAATAAAAGGACGTCCAGGCAGCAGGTATAGTCAGAGTCCCAGGCGCCAAGAGCACATCGGAGGGGAAAGACACTGTCGGCTGTCTGATTCGGTCTGGATCCTTAACGCGTTTTGGTCGTCCCACTTTCTCAAAAGTCTAAAACAACAAAACAACAATAACAAAGAGTGTTTGCTCAAATCAATTGATAGGTTAACACAAATAGGTTGTATAATTACAAATAAAGGCAATTCAAGGGTGAGTTTATTTTGCTATCTTCTCCTTAATATTGTTCAATTTCTAAATAAGAAACTGCTTCTACATGTCAATAGTACTAAGATCCAGCAGCTATAACCAGAGGCTGCAGAGCTCTTTAGAACGTGCAAATAACAAATATGAAATGGACCAGTGCTTAATATGTGAAACATATAAAACTGACAGTCAAGAGTCCAACGAATATATAAATAATTTCTTATATCAATATATCATAAATAATTAAAAATGAAAACCTTTGGTCGTAAAAACTACAAAGAAATAAAAACTAAATTATTATAATATTAACACCTATAGGGCTCCATTTACGAAGATTGTTTTCATATGATAAAGCCCGTTTTCATGTGAAAACAGGCTTTATCATATGAAAACGAAGATCGCTGTATTTACTAAGTGTCAGCGCAGATTTAAACAATCCATGCCGACATGTTGAATTATGCCATATGAAGATGGTGTCAGGGTAAGTATTCCAGCAGTCTCCTCATATAACCCCCTTTTCTACCCCCTAATAGCTGTTATTAGGGAGAGGAAAATGGGGTACATATCGGGAAACCACTGGAATACAGTTTAGTAAGATACATTTAACTAAAAGTAGAAAAAAAAAATATATATATATATACTTGAGGACTGACAAGCAATTAAATCACTCCTATGAAGTGAATGAAGCACAGTAAACAGGATTAAACTGTCTAAAACAAGGCACATACATCAGCAAGACAATTCTATATTATATATAATGAGCACATATGAAGCACTGTGCTAGCAATGATGAACACAGCGTTACAGAGTCATAGTCTAGCAGCTAAGTCAGTGTGGTGGCAGGTAACCGACCAGACACTGCTAGTGAGAAGCAACCGTAGAGGGCCACCAGATTTGAGGGTTTAGTGCATTCCAGAGAGACCGGTAAGTAATCTCCAGCAACACAATAAGTATCCCATTGGTTGGTAGGCAGCGGATGAGGGTGTTCAATAGCAAGCAAGCAGTTGATTTTATCTCATTAGATGGAGATCGTGGAAACCTTAAGGCTCTAAGCAGTAGCAATGGAGGTTTTGCACCAGGGTTGCGCTGGAATTGACGATAATTAGGAGCCCAAATCACATAATAAGGTGCACATATAGTGGCTTTTGTGATGGGTCACATAGAGAATGCACGCATGTGCTGCCGCTCAGCCGCTATGAAGAGCGGCCCGTGACTGCTAAAGACGTATAAGTCAGCTGATATAAATTGCATCCAAATGTCAAGGTGCTGTGTGTTGTAGATAGTAAAGAATAAAGTCCCAGTGGTAGCTGGTATACTTATCCAGGTATGCTGAGCTTGTAGTAGCTGTCAGGTTTCTGCCAGGTGACAATGTCACTGCAATCTGACCTTCTGGCATCTGGTTGGTGTTTCCTTAGGTCATCTTATCGATCCTATGGTGTTTGGTTATTAGAAGGTCCTTTGTCTCTCTGGTGGTGTCAGTAACCTATTACACAGGGTTTGCTTAACTAGATGCATGGATTTTAACTATCTTAACTTATACAAAGAAACATTATATTATTAATCTATCTATGCCTATAACTTGTGTACATTAAATGCAATTGCACAATAAATCATACAATTGCTAAAACAACACAATAAGCTACACTATAAGTCTAAACACGACAATAATATAATCTTCCTAAGCTAAACATTTGTATAATGGTCGATTGAGAACTCCTGTGAACAAAACATACTTTTAGAATCATGGAACTTATTTATTACAACACACATTGCATTTGTATAGATTTAGGTCTAGGAACACGAATATTTCATTGAGTATAATCATAAGGTTATGCGTGGGTATGCACATGGTTGTGTGAATACTTTTCCCACCACAAGATATATATATATATGAATATATGTATATGTATAATGTACGTGTGTGTGTGTGTATAGTTTATTTCTAACTATTACTACATTTTACTAAGATTTATTAAGCCCTGCCCTAAATATACCCCTGACTGACTAACAACAAAAAGCCTCTTTATTACTGAGATAATTGACATGATCCTTGTGCTGAAATCTGTTAAATAAATTACTTATTGGCAATGGAGCAGATTTACACTTTATTTTGCACTGTTTTATTGCTTGAACACTTAAACCCCTACTTTGTGTTCCAAACAGCAAAATTTACTGGGAAAATCTTCCCAGAAATATTACACTTATATATGAATGGTTGTCTAAACAGCGTATTAGGCAGTTACCCTTATGAGAGCAGCAGTGATTACAGACACAAGAGCTGTGTTGAGTACTTCATTCTAGGAACTATAAAGGGCTTGTTCATCATTACTGGACCTAATAACAAGAGCTACGCTACTGGAATTCAATTAGAACCTTGGAAAGCAATTCGGACGGACTCCAGAATTGTGAGCACTTCAAACCATATAAGTTGTTTAGACTAACTTTACACTTATATAAAGATTTTTTTTGCCTATTTATCATTTAGTGGCAACCCATGCAGGTGAAATGAAAGGGATGATGAGTTTGAAAACAATGTGATAATTCCATATATTCCAACATATGAAAATCCAAGGATGGAGCTGTGTGCAACATGCTGTCAAATGTGAGTGATATATAATCATAAAGACCCCAAATTATATCCTACTCCTCACATTAACTAGTACATCATTGATTTATTGAAAATTGAAAATATTTAAAAGTGTGCTGATTCCATTGTATGATGTAGCCAGCAAGAGCAAACACTTCAGATGTCCCTAAATGACCTTCAAAATCAAACACACATCTATTATTCTGCTGTGAAGAAGAATGCCCCATGCCCTCATTCTTGGGTTAACATAAGGAACCTTGAGACAAGAAGAACTTTACAGGGAGTAGAATGTTGTAAATTACATCCTGATGCCCCTGTCAATGAATGCTAGTAGTCCTTGTGATACTATGGATAAGGGTGGGACTCTGTTATGCATATTACAGTCACAGTATTGAGAGATGGAGTGGGCTTGAGGCCATGATTTGCTTTAAATTGCAGCCTCATGCCCATTGCAGGAGATTTTCCGGCTCTCCCGAGATTCTGGGAGAAATGGCTGAATAATGGGAGTCTCACGGATATCCCGGCACAGTCAGAATCCCTGTTATTAATACATAATTAAAAGTAATCATTTCTGGTAGCCAGAAGAGACAAATTGCAAAAAGTTACGCCCACACTACCCTACAAAGTGATACCGATTAACTCCATAATATATAATAAATTGTTTTTGGGATCTGCACTTATGGCCAGAGCAGTTTACTTCCAACCTATGGCAAGTTTAACACTTAGACAGAGGCAGATTTCATGTCAATTAGATTATTATTAGGTCATTATTTAAAAAATACATTGACATAAAAGTTCATTTCTGTAATTAAAGAGATTCCCTTGGAAATTGGTTCATATTTCCCCTAATCACACCTATCTGAGTTTCAGATATGCAGTTATCCATTCCCAGTCTGAACAATCAAATGAGATGTAATTCAAAGTCTCCTGTTCTATAAATTATAACTTGTGGGCAATGAGGAGCAAATTTAGAAGCAAGGCTATTTTTCTAACACCCTGCAAGTTGTCATATAAATGCAGTAGTGTAATTGAATTGTGCAGATGAGTGAATGGATAGAGATGGTTAGAGAGAGAAAGTTGTAGATATGTATAGAACATGATTTAAGATGTGTTATGTGAATTCCAGTTATGAGCTTTCCACTTCTGAACGTTCATAAAAAGGGAGTAATAGCTACCGTAGCATTTTCTATTAATCAAACTGTCTTCAAGTGTTTTTTTTACTTACCGTAAGATTCTGTAGAACCAATTTACGCAGGAAAATCACATATTTATTCATATTTGACATTTTGATGTAACGCCTTCCCAAAACTCCTGAATTCTACCTTAATTGGAGTGAACTAGTGAGACTTGTATGTCACATATTGTTGATGTTACCTAATAGGAAACTTTCAAGTAATCTAAATTGCAATAAATCATAAGATGTTTCGGGTCAACTTCATAAATTAAACAAAAGCTAAACTGTCTAGTAGTTCTATGGGTACATCCTCATACAGTGATAAGAGTGTAGAGCAGGTATACTGTATGAATGCACCTAAAAGTGCTCAGAGAGATCCTAATATGAGCACAGGGGAGATTAACACTATTGAATACATCCCCTATGTTATACAGGAAATATGTTGTAAACCATATCTGATCTTGGAAGAAGACAAATGTCAGCCATTACTAATCCAATGTCTTCCTGAGTGATAGCTATGTTTGTCTAGCAGGGCCAGTCAGGTTTTCTACAGGTCTCTTATACTATATAAAGGCAAACATTTATTTTATTGTTTTGTTTTTAGGAGGCAGGAGACATAAATACAACATTGTGAAATCAGATGAACTATCACTGCTTCAGATTAATTTCTCTCCTTTTAAAAGCAAACTACAAGACAGGCAATGAAGTCAACACATGGAAACAAATAATAAATGGAAAAGACAGCTTGTCTAAGAGTCTGTTTATGCTTTATGCACTGCTTCCCTAGCAGATGCTGTGAGCAAAACTGGACTCAGAAAACCTGCACTCTGTTGAGACTTGCAAAGTATTTGTAAAATTAGGAAACAAGCTGGACACTTCCTCTGCAACAGAGTACAGGATCAATTGAGGACTCCCCATTATTGCAGTCCCAAAAATCTGCAACATGTTGCTGCATCTTTTTCCTATCCCAAGTACCATTAATTTGTGGTCAGTATCTGTATTCTGTCCAGGGTTGCCGACTCTCCCGGCTCAGTCCTACCTCTGCCTACCTGTGCAAAGGGCTGTGACCTGCAAGGCTAGAGCAGCCAAGTCCAAACACACCATGAGAGTCCCCTGTAAACAACTCTACTTTGTTAGCCCGCGTCTTCCTAGCAGATTCTAGGCTGCTCGGCACCCTATTCAGGGCCGGTGCTAGGTCCCTGGGCACCCTAGGCGAAGTTTGCCCTGTCCCCCCCCCTTTATATGCGCCCCATCATATGCCCCTTCAGGCCTCTATGCCCCCTTCATATTCCCCTTCAGGGCTCTAATTAGGTATTGCAGGCCCCTCCCCAGTTTTAATTAGATATTGCAGCCCCCTTCCTAGTTTAACTCATATATAGTAAGCAAAGCTTAGAATTAATGATCTAGAGAAGTTGTGTATACAGAAGGGGAAGACACATACGTTGTGCAGAAATGGAAGCAGGACACACATAAAAGGGGCAGAAATAGAGTCTGGACACACATACAAGGGGCAGATATGGAGACTGGACACAAATACAAAGGGCAGAAAGGGATAGCTGGGCACATGCCCTTTTTTTTGAAGGGAGGAGGGCACCAAAACATTTTTCTGCCCTGGACTACACTAGGTCTAGAAACAGCTTAGATCATTATACTTGTTACTGATATACCATGCAGACCGCATCCTAGAGAACACCATACAATACCGCTTACACCTTCTTACCACTATGCAATAAAGTTAGCATTTTTGTAACCCCAAGACCTTGTGTATGTCATAAAATACAGAAAACATATTTGTAACCACAATACAAAAGAAGCGCAGGCTTGTGAGCGCTTACTATTAGCCAGTGACATATCCCCAAACCAGCATATCTGTGCACACTGCACAATGTCCCCTCTTGTCTTTCTCCAGCTTTCCAACATACCTCCTCTTATTCTTCAGGTTTGGAATATGCCCCTTTTGTCTTTCTCCAGCCTTACAATATTCCACATCTTGTCTGTCTGCAGTCTGTAGAAGTGGGTGGGGGGAGGGATATATATTAGCTGGGGAGAGTGTGGGGAGGCATTCTTTTCTTCTTAAGAAGGAAAATACGCATGATAAGTTAAGGTAGCCTATGGCACTCTTAGGCACCTAAAACCGGGAGGCGGGTTTGGGAACTGGACCGGACAGTCAGGTGTGGATGGACACGCACCTCTCTCTCATCTCTGAATATGGTACAACATGTACACATCCAGGGCCAGATTAACAATGGGGCTAATGGGACTACAGCCCCAGGCCTCCATCTGAAAATAGGCCCTTACACACTGTAGAGCATAAGGAAGAATGTCAGGGACTGACATTCTCCTCCAAAACATACTATATAGTATGGGCCCTTCATATTTTTCAGCCCCAGGCCCACATGGCCCTCAATCCGGCCCTGTACACATCACGGACAGGATCCAGACCTCTATTGTCCAAGTACAGTAATAGTGGAAATCCGATGCTGGATCCGTGCAGAATCCTAACTACTGTATGAGATTATATGGAGTTATACATCCATGATCCTACGTAAGGATTATCACACTTTACATGTGAACAGTGTGGAATGCAGGACAGTGCTTAAGGGCCGAAACCATCCCTGACTGCATTATTTATCTACCTTCCCCCTCTCCTACAGTGCGAAGCTTCCTGAATGGTCCCGTCCTGCCAGAATTCAGTCCTGGTAATGTGGTACTTGCACAAGCGCCTCTTACCAAAAAGGGGTGTTTTCTGTAGTTTCAATTACTGTACGTTCTTATAATCATAACACCATACCCTCCAACTGTACCTATTTAGCAGGCACAGTACCGGTTTTTAATGGTCTGTACCGGCTAAAAGGGCTCCTGTACCAGATTGTGGCCCAGCTGCTCCCTCCCCCCTATACTCCTTTTCCAGCCCTGCAGCATCTGATCACTATAGCAGTGCTGTGGGCACAGATTCCTACCCTCTCCTGTGAATGTTTAGCTCATATGAGATTTTACACCTTATCATACATGCAAATGAAAAAGAGATTAAAGCCCCGCCCCTTAATGGAACAAACCACACCCCCAGGTGTCCCGATTTTCTATTATAAAATGTCGGAGGGTATGTAGCACTGCATATTGATGGGTAGCTATAAGCAAATATTTTTATTGCAATGCAACCAAAGGGTTTTTGTGCTGAAACTGTAGATATAGTCCTTTAATATCTGAGCAATAGTGTTCAGATTTCTGCGGCTTGCTACTTATTAAACCAGTGCCTGCTGTGATACCTGAGAGACAAAATGGCATTATTATGTTAACATAGAACAGGCTTCATATACAAGCCTATAATGAAAATGTGAAGAAGCGTATATAAATAGGACACTAGTCACTGAGCAGCACATGTATCACCACTTGTCAGGATGACACAAATTTACCATAGTAGCCAATATCTAGGTATGCACTGTGCACTCAGAAAAATGGAAGCCATTAGCAGGAAACGGTTTAGTATGTGCTATCTGCTCATAAACATGAAGATGATTAATGGCTATTTTATATTGACTTACATGAGGTTTTCTTACTTCAGCTTCAGACAGGAATCTGTAATGATGATCCTTGGTGATGCTGTTCATTATATATTGAGAGATAGGGAAACTGTTTAACTATATAAGGGCCTGATCCAGACCCTGCATGAATTACGTGCGTGCGGAGGTCTGAAATGACGCAGTGTAGAGGAGAATGCATGCCCCCGGCACTCCCCTCTAATGGTAGTGAATCTGGACACTTACATGTTCTGAAGAATACCTTAATTTTTATGCAATGATCTGCATCCGTATGGACCCTGATCAATGCGTATCTGGGCTTCCCCGCCCCTTCATTTGAATGCCTATCCCCACATGTATGACAAGGATATGAAATGCGTATATGAAGGGTTGGCCCCTTCATCGTACTTTCAGACGTATGAAATTTAGTCTGAAGGTATGCTTGCGGAACATCTGGAGCGAGCATGCGCCGATGTTCCTAGTCGGGGGACTTATGCAAATTACTTATTTAAGTCCCCTGACATTCTTACCTCTGGCTCCGGTGATCTGTACACAGGAATATAAAACGATCATTTAAAAAAAAAATTGTAAAATGCATTGTAGCTAATCCAGAGTTCTTGTGTATACACACATCAGTAACAATGCACTCCCTCAGTCTAGAGACAGCTGAGAAAGATCTCTGGTGGGTAGCACAGGAAATGAGAATGCATTTGTATAGGCAAATAGGATGAAGTTACGTTACATGTTTTTTATTTATTTATATTTCTTTGTAATTCATTAGCATAGTGTAATGTGAATATTTGTATCAAAGAGATTGGAAGCTTGAATAAATTACAGCATGTTTTACGTAAATGTACCAAAAAAACAACTTTTCAATGGTGCCATATACAATGGGTAAAGATATTAAGAATGCTAGGGTAGTTTTGTAAAATATGTTTGATTATGAAATAAGGGAAATGAAAAATATAAAATACACAAAAAGTATGTCAAAGAAATAAAATAAAACTTCTTTAAACACCAAATGTATTTTTAAGTAAGTGAAGGTGTTTAAACATTAGATTTCATATGCTGTGAGGATACGTGTTACTTAGACATGGCTCCTAGCAACTGCAAATGTTTTAACATATCTCAAACACAAGCCTCACTCATTATATAACACATTTTTTTGGGCTCTAACGTTTTTATAAACAAAAAAATAAGCACATTTGTAACATGCAAACTGGTATAAGCTGCTGCGAGTACACCTCATCAGGTCAGTAGTGTATACACAGCTTTACTTTAACGTCTGGATCAACTTCAATGTGAAACTGTGTAAAAGTTCAGCAGCTGCTGCAGAAACTCTGTTTCATAGTTGGCAACGGTTGCTAAGTGAAAAGTCTGTGTTAGACTTTCAGCAAAGACTTGGTTGCTTTATTTAATGTGCGGCCTTGCAAGTTGTCAGAACTTGCCTCCTAGGCCAAAAATATGTGCTGTCCTGTCCCTGACTACAAAATAATGTAGCCAGTTTGCATATGAAGTTGTTCCATAACCATCTCTTTATGCATACTACATACAGCTGGTTCCTGTACAGCTCATGCCTGAACGGCATACTCACCCATACTGATTCGGATATACCGCCGCTGCCGATAGCTTGCCGCCGTGCCGCTAACACCGGACTGCCGAGAAAGGTGAGTAACCTTTCCAGGGTGCGGGGGAGGGAGGGTTAGGGTCAGGCTGCAGGGGAGGGAGGGTTAGGGTTAGGCTACGAGAGAGGGAGTGTTAGGGTCAG
Source organism: Limnodynastes dumerilii (assembly GCA_011038615.1). Lineage (NCBI taxonomy): Eukaryota > Metazoa > Chordata > Amphibia > Anura > Limnodynastidae > Limnodynastes > Limnodynastes dumerilii. The sequence goes on along the minus strand of WWET01003690.1, from coordinate 143,892 downwards.
GCTGCGGGAGAGGGAAGGTTAAGGTCTGGCTGCAGGGAAGGGAGTATTAGGGTCAGGCTGTGGGAGATGATGGGTTAGGGTCAGGCTGCCAGGAAAGGAGGGTTAGTGTTAGGGTAATGAGAGGGGAGGGTTAGGGTTAGAATTAGGGGAAGAAGTGGGGGACTATTTTCTCTAACCTTTTTGGAGCACCGAAAGCTCAGTGCTCCATGGATCGATTGCTATGCCTCATCGAGGCATATGCAATCGAAATCCCAGCCAGTACGCAATAGGGCCGTTCTAACTGGGGACCCACACCCACTGTAGTGTCCCCCAGCCTTTATACGTCTGACTGTACTGTCTTAAAAAATGAGGTCCAGTACCAAGTAATCATCAGGCTGGGAGAAGTAAAAAGCACAAGCTATAATGATGGAAACAAAACCTTGAAACTACAGGTAACACAAATTATAATTCCCTTACAATAATGTTGGGCCTGATTCAGAATTAAGAGAGTGCTTAAAATAAGAGAGGAAAGTTACTCCTGGGCTAAACCATGTTGATAGCAAGGGGAGTCATATTTCATCTGTTGCAAACAGTATTAGAGATGAGAGGTGATGTTTCCCAGCCAAAGTCTAAACAACAGTGTGACAGTAAAGCTGGTCAGTATCTGTGTGCAGTAAGCAATTCAAAGATATACCCCTGCATGCAAAGAATACAATTACCTTGATTCCCCCTTAAATCTGCATGGTTTATCCCAGGAGTGACTTTCCTCTCTTATTTTAAGCACTTTCTTAATTCTGAATCAGGCCCGTTGTGACAACTCAGTGATTTTTTTCAAACATGGGATTTTGGAGCTTATTGCTACAAAATAATACTAATTATGCCATGAAATAAAGAACCTTTACTGTCATGTGAGGCCCCACAGTGGTGAGATGGTTATTAATTACTAGCATTGGTCCTGATCCAGAACAACGCTTCGGAGCGAATTTACGCGTCGGAGACGTAAAATCGCGTTTTTGTAAGTACTGTGCATGCGCACCATAAAAAATACGCTAATTAGCGTAACGTAAAATTGAACGTATGGGTTATTCACGTATTGTTAGCGTAAATTCTTACGTGTGGGCGTGCCAATTTTACGTGAGTCAACAATACGTTCGATTTACGTGAAGTAGGTGGAGGTTTGTATTTAAAGTGTTTTACGTGAAGTAGGTGGAGGTTTATATGTAAAGTGTACAGTATGGGCGTGTTAAGCGGCGTACGTTCACGTAGTACATACGTCTGTTAGCGGACGTCCGCTGTTACGCAAAAAAAAAAAGTTAAGGTAGGGTTGGGAAAGTGGAACTCAGTGAAATACGTACATTCAAGGGGTGTGCCTAGGGGAGTGTATAGAACATAAGCGTGCGAAAATACGTTACGCGTGGAAACGTATTGCACACGTAGTTCTGGATCTACCCCATTGTGTAATAAACAGCATTAAATAAAAATAGAATCCATATTATCAGCACTGTCACTGTTAATGAAATAATTATATACAACTGAAAGACTTCCTATGATGAAGGAAATCAAACATGCATCAAGTTCAAATAGATAAGGATTCAAGACTCGATCAAGACTGAAGTCCCCAATGCACTCAACGCTTCACTGAATACAGTCTGACACGTGGGCAAGGGGAGGCCACACGGATGCACAAAGGATTATAAGGCTCACGTAAAATGGGGATGTCATAAGTCTGTATATGATGGGGAGCACTTACTGTACTGATTACACTCCCCCTTCCACTAAAGCACACACCTGATCCTGGCAGGACACCCTGCCATCCATATGGAAGTCTTAATCCGGGACCATACTGAGAACACAGCCCATTATGCAAGTCTGGATCTAGCCTTAATGATCTGTGTTTATCAATATGGGTGATAAATCCAACTTAAAATGAAGGTATATGTGACAAATAGTACTCAGGTAATGGTACATATTTACCATAATGCAGATATGTAAAACCCATTGCAGCAAATTCCTAAAAGGAAAAACACAGTCCACTTCCCAAAGATCTCACCCTGTCAGGAGAGGATGAGAGGGTCTAAGTTGTTTAAAATCATTATAAAGCAGGAAAACATCATAGAATGTATTATATGCAATTTCATTGTCTGTGTAATATAAATATGCTCTAGTAGTTTTCATGTCTCAGCCGCTCCTTATTAAGCACACATACTAACAGAGTACAACTGAGCTACGTCCCAAAGGAGTCTGGGTAAATTGCCATGGTGTTTGTTGTCCTTACCAACTTTCATGTTAGTTTAGCTGATGAAATATTAAAAAACAAAACGATGATAGAGTGATTCTTCTTTTTCTAATTAGTGTTCCCCGAGAGTGATGCTTTACATTTGCTTTAGTTAATGTTTTCAGGTGTGCAACCATGCATTTTAAAGAGCAGCCACGCAATAAGAATTCGTTCTGGGATGGCACTTTTCTCATTACGGTGGTCCTTGAATTGATTGTGTGTTGTTACTGCTTGGGCTGCATCTTTTCTTGTGGGATCAGATTGTTAGGAATGATGCATCAGTTTTATCATTGATGTCTCTGGAGCCTACTAAAAGTATCATGACTAATGCCTGTGGATTTAGATAAAGCCTATTCGTAAGAATGAAAGAGAACCAGAAAATTAGATATTCTACACTGATAATTTTATAATGCAATCAGATTCCCAAGTAAACTTTTCTATGGAATCTACTATTGTTGGTCTACACAATCATATTTTACCCACTCCATGGGTGCACTAACAGGGGAATTTCTAATTATCACACTCTAACCCCTTCCCCTTCACTCCTAAATTACATATCCAAGCCCAGAGAATTCTAATAGTGGGTGATAGTGGTATGTTGTTAGTTTAAGACACTAGAATAGGGCATAATCTGAACACGGTGCGGTGCATGTTTATATTCATATTATAAGAACACTTATAATTTGTGGGAATAATTTGGAACCTCCTTATCTTATCTTATCAAAAACCTGTGTTTGAGCCTGCTCTTCAACTTAAAACAACTGAAGTACAGACACCCAGGACCTACGTTAAATCTTCTGAATCAAGAAATGTCATGATTTTGAAGTCTGGATGTAACAGATAAGTTACCACAGGAATCTGAGCATCCACAGTGGTAACAGAAGTTGGTAAAACTGGAAATCAGGAAACAATCAATTATTACTATTATTGGACCGGATCCAGACCCCCGCGTGCTTTGCGTGCGCGCGGGGGTCTGAAATTACGCGAGACAGAGGGGAGTGCACACCCCCTGTCCCTCCCCTCTGTCGTGCGGGCTTTATGGCAGCTTGAGCTGATCCGCTACAGTGTGGGAGCCCCCTCCCACACTGTACACTTTACATGCTTCCCCCCGCCCGCTATAGCGGTCGGAAGGGAAGCACAGCCCATTTGCAAATGGGCTCGGACGGAACAAAGTTTAAACGCTAGGATTACTATAGTAATCCTAGCGTAACATCTGGAGGGCGCATGCGCCATCCAGTTAAATTAGGTGACTTACGCACCTTGCGTGCGTAAGTCACATGACGTTATTAAATCTGAATCTGGTCCTATATTATTAAAATAAGTCTATCATGAAACGAGAGTGGAATATCTGTTTTTAAA
>WWET01003690.1:91124-112111 GCA_011038615.1 Limnodynastes dumerilii | reverse complement strand
AAATCCAGGCCACCATGGCTTAATAAATTTGATTTCCATTGATAATTTTTGTGTGATTTTGTTGTCAGCACATTCAACTATATAAAGAACAAAGTATTTAATAAGAATATTTCATTCATTCATTCAGATCTAGGATGTTATTTTAATGTTCCCTTTATTTTTTTGAGCAGTGTATGCCCTTTCTGCACGCTTTCTCCTTCCCTCTTTATTCAATGCGTCTCAAAATCTTTCCTTTCTCCCTTTCAAACACTCTCCAGCTCGAAAAAAAGAGAGAATTTATGGTGCAGATCAGATGGATCAAATCACAATCCCTCCGTTGTTATACTCACAATGGTATTCTTTAAAGGATAGTTCTTAAAGGCATCTTTCTCTTATTCTTTTTTTTTCCCCTTTAGGACACTTCCATCTTACCTACCGAGTTAATCGGTCTTGAAAAACACTAATTAACTCGGTAGAAATGTGTCGGTGGCTTAACGGTGAAAGTGTCCCTATCTTCATTGCCCGATCCAGCTTAACTTTTCCTCTCCCTCGCCTGATATTGCAAGTTTAAGGGCCCTTTTTGATTTGCTTTCCAGTGTTGAGGAGTTTGTACATCTGTGGGGATAGGGGCTAAGGACTCAGGGTAGGAAGGGGGGATTCCTCTCCCCTGTTTGTAGGGGTGAAGACTTCTACAAGGATTGTATGTGAATTACCTCTGTGTATAACAACTGAACAACGTTTTAATGAAAAGTTTTTATTGATATAAATAAATCATCTTTTATTGACTGTTGGAAAAAGGATAAACGGAGTGCTGTTTTCAGTAGCCTCAATTGAGGTTTTGGAGATTCATTGAGAGGACGGCAGATAGATAAGCGGTGAGGTTCTCTATAGGGGGAGATCAATTTCTTTCTACCCCTCCTGTGATTTATTTTTCTGCTTTCCCCCTTGTGGACATTTGGAGAGGAGAGCATTGGAGACGAACCTAAGGGAAAAGGAAAGAAAAACGTTATCAAAGTGACAATACAAGAGGAGGGTTATACGAGTATGAAAAAGTTGTAGTACTCACTTTAAAACTCTTGTCATCTGCACCAGAGGATTTTTGTTTTACTCCTGGAGGTTCGGTGGAGAGGTTGTAGGTGGAAGCCAAGAGATGGAGGTTTAATAGAAAGGATCTGGAGAAAGAAAGTTTGATAAATAAAGCTGACATTCAAGAGACATCCTGGGTGAGTATAACACTTTAATGCACCCACCTTGGGCTGTCTGATCTGCACCAGACGTTTCCCTTTTTCTCTCTAGGTGGTGCTTGAAGATTTGGAGATCGGAGGTGACACGGTTAAGCCACCGTCACATTTCTACCGAGTTAATCAGTCTTTTTCAAGACCGATTAACTCGGTAGGTGAGATGGAAGTGTCCTAAAGGGAAAGAAAAAAAGAATAAGAGAAAGATACCTTTAAGAACTATCCTTTAAAGAATACCATTGTGAGTATAACAATGGAGGGATTGTGATTTGATCCATCTGATCTGCAATAAGGCATAAGACATTGTATACATTCAGTGTTGGTGTTTCACCCCAGGGGGAAGAGTAATCTTTTTCCTTGGGGAGTCCCGATTAAGGAGTGGGTGTTACCCCTTAAGTCTGTGTGTGGAGCGACTCCTGGGCAAGAGCAGTGGGGTAGATTTTTTCTGGTTCATTTTATTGATTGTACATAAGCCAGAAAATAGTCTGTAAACAATCAAATATTACAAAATCAATTCTATGTACTCATCTACAGTTTTATGCTTTGCCTAATTTTGTTATTTCAAATTAATGATTTGTTCCCGATGGTTGCAGTGCTCAAGGGGTGTAGATATGGTATGCAGGTAGAGAGGGAGGGGTAGAGAAACAGTGAGGTTGTGGAGAGAGAGACAGAGAGAAAGATACAGTATATAGTGTAGTATGGCTTGTACTAGTATAGGTGCCTAGTAATATTATGCACGTACTATTAAGTGTCTTGAATGTCAGCTTATCACAGTCTTTGTTCTGTGGATCTGTGTATGTCCCCCAATTTGCTGCAAGGTGGCCCTCAAATCAATCACTTTTTGGATAGGTGAGAAAAATAGATTTTTTCGTTTGTGTTCACCATCCATCATGGTGGGTTACAAATGTACATGCAGGGGATCACCTCCCCATGCTGTGTGGAAATTCTGTGTCTTCTGTGTGTTGTGTCCCATCTGCATCTACTGGGGGGGGGCGGGGGGAGTACAGTGTAAGGAAGACTGGAGAAAAACTGTTGTACCCTTAAGAAATAATGTTTTATTTGGTGTACAACAGGGTTCATGATATATTGGTTCTATAGTTCATATAGTGCCTTTGTTTGCCATAGGCACACTAACGACACAAGAAATCTTACGACTCTCCTTCAAAGCAGAATGTCGTTGGCACATATCCTGTTCACCCATGACTTTTTAACTTACACCAAACGCGACTTCCCCATTGCGGCCTTAGGGAGGAGCTGAAAAGCATGGAAGTCAATGGGGACGCTGCGAAAGGAAAACTGGCGTGTTGGGGGAGGGGGCGTGGGAGGGGTGAGGGCGGGACTCGCTTCGGACACCCAATCGGCGGAGGCAAAACCAGGCGGGGGCGTCGGGTTGGCTTCCCGGGGGCGGGGGGGCAGCCAAAACCTCCCGCCTCATTCGTTCATATGGGCTCCCATTCGTTCCTATGGCTGCCATTCGTTCCTATGGGCTTCCATGCCTTCCTATGCATTCCTATGGCAGCTGAGAAAAACACCTTTTTTATATATAATATCGCATTTAGCAAAATGCTCTGGACAAGGCCAAACAAATCTACTTCCAAACTCTCATTTCTACTCAGGCTTTTAGCCCCAAATTCCGATTTCGCATATTTAACTCCCTGCTAAGCTCTCCTGTGCCAAATCCACCAACTTCCATCAGTGCTGAAGATCTTGCATTTTACTTTAAGGACAAGATTGCCTCATCAGCTAACATACTACTCAGCCCCTTTCATCCACACTCAGACATCATGTCCTCATTCCAGAGGCGGCCCTAGGGTTTGCGGGGCCCTAGGCGCCTTTCCCCCCCCCCCCAAAAAAAAGCGTGAAAATGGCACTGTGTTGCCATAGCAACACATACATAGTGATGAGCCCGGCGGCACTGTACTTGCTGCTGCGGCCCTTTACTACACACATGCAAGCCTGGTGGCCAGTGTGAAGCAAAGTAAAAAAAAAAAGAAAAAAAAAAAAAAAAAAAAAATGTAAATGTGTGCGGGTGACTGTCCGCAATAGGCACGGGGCCCCCTGACCCGCGGGGCCATAGGCGGCTGCCTATATGGCCTATGCCATGGGCCGCCTATGCCTCATTCCAACCCACAAATGAAGAAGAAATATCTGCTCTTTTCTTCTCTTCCCACTCTGCCTCTTGATCCTGTACCTTCACAGGTCAGTTGATGTTAATCTTCTGTGCTTATTCCTACCTTAAGTACAATCTGCAATCTCTCTCTCTCTACTGACATCTTCCTGTCTTTATTCAAGCATGCATTAATCACTCCAATTTAGAAAAAACAAAACTCTGACCCCAACTCTCCCTCAAATTATCAGCCCAATTCCCAACTTCCATGCCCTGCAATGGTGCTTGCAAGACTTGCCTACACTACCCTCACTTCCTCTCCTCACGTGATCTTCTGGATCCTCTTCAGTCAGGCTTTCGTTCCCGGCACTCCACAGAAACTGCACTGACCAAGGTGGTCAATGACTTCGATATCTAAAGGACACTACTCTCTCCTAATTCTACTGTATCTTTCTGCTGCTTTTGACACTGTTGACCTCTCTCTTCTCATACAAATGTTACAATTGCTGGGTATTCAGGACACAGCGCTTTCCTGGTTCACATACTATTTATCTTATTGTTCTTTCAGTGTTCGCTTTTCTGGATCCACTTCCCCTGCTCTTCCTCTATCTGTTGGAGTACCACAAAGCTCTGTGTTGGGTTCATTGCTCTTCTCTATTTATACAACTTCCCTTGGACAGCTATAAAGTCATTTAGATTTCGGCATCATCTCTATGCAGATTATATACAAATCTACCTATCCACTCCTGATCTTTCAACTACTGTGTTAGCCCATGTTACTGAATGCCTCTCTGACATTTCTTCTTGGATGTCCTTCCACCATCTCAAACTTTATCTTTCTAAAACTGAGCTAATAATATTTCCACCTGCTAATAAAAGCTATCCACTTTATCTCTGTCAACAACACTGAAATAATCCCTACTCATAAAGCTTGATGCTTAAGTGTTACCCTTGACTTTGAACTGTATTTTGTTCCCCACATACAGTTTGTCTCTAGATACTGTTACATACATCTAAAAAACATTTCCAGAAAACACAAATATCTCAAACAAAAACTATCATTCACGCGTTAATCATCTCCCGCATTGATTATTGTAATGCTCTCCTTATTAGACTCCCACATTATAGAATTACCCCCCTACAGTCTATATTGCATGCAGCAGCTAGACTAATTTTCCTTGCTAAACACTCTTCAAGAGCTTCTCCACTTTGTCAGTCTCTACATTGGTTACCTGTATTTCCATCAACAAGACAAACCGCATAGATTTTCTCACTCATCTCAAGATGCATCCCAGCTCACTCTCTCAATTCTTCACAGGACATATAGTAATCCTTGACACTAAATGCTCAGATTCCAGATTACAGGACTTCTCCCAGGCTGCACCCACTCTGTGGAATAACCTTTCTTACCCACTAAGACTATCCTCTACTCCAAACTTTCAAGCACTCCCTTAAAACTCACCTCATCAGACAAGCATACCAAATTCCTCAACCTACTTAACATTTGTCTACACTATTTATAACTACTATATTATATGTCTTTCCTTTTTTAGATTGCGTAAGTGCAGTCTTTAAAGACCGAAATGGTATGCAGAGAGTAAATGAGCTACTACGCATGTATAGTAGCTCATTTCTTAAAACAGCGTGCTTAAAAAGAAACATCCTACTGAAGAAACTGTGTGCTATCACGGTGAAACGCGTCTAGGTCGGACGCCAACAAGCCTTCAGGCATAATAGAGCTATTCCTACGATCTATTTATTGCCCTATTTCTGTGAAGTTTGGATCTAAAGGGCCAAGGAACTTTTCTTTAAATTGCACCGTGCGGACCAATATCATTACAGCCGGCAGACATTGAACAGTATATCTTCAGCCGCGGCTGCGGCTATAAAGTGGGGCTGTGAACAGCTGACTCATTTCAAACGGAGCCGCACAGTCATAACAAGGAGCACGCTGCCCACTTTAGAGCTCAACGCGATCCTGACGGGCCGGAGAGACGTGAGTGCTGGTTCTCTATATTCGAGACCTGCCAGCAATACCCCCCCCCCCCCTCCTTCTTTTCTGCTGCTTCTTTGGCGAACCAACAGGGGAATTGTGGAGAGTGCTACTCCTTACTACTCATATGTCTGCCCTATCAGTTTACACGAGGCTGATATGCAAATTAAGTCCCCAGTGATAAGATACTGACTAGTCTTTTGTTTTGGCCATACTTGATTGCTATAAACGGGACAGCTACCGGTGTATTTATTTATCCGGAGGTGACTTAGCCTCATTTTATCGCAGCATATGTTCACATCATTGATAAAGTTCCAACTCTTCAGGCATAGTATTTTATATCCAACTCAAGTGCACTTTATTATTTTTTGGTATATTAAGTTTTTTACATACCAACATATCCCTGCAGAATATACCAATTAAGTAACAGGGCGTACAGAATTTCTATTGCTGATGTACTTGTTGTGCGTCCTTTAATTATTGTTTTTAATTTGTGTATTTTAATAAATTTGGTACTTTTGAATTACATTTTGGTGTTTGTTTTACGCAAACCTTGCCATAAATATTTCTTCTAGTTCTGTGTTTTTTAATAGGGCTGGCAATCCCTATTTTGATAGATCAAGGATTTGCATAAATATAAGTGGTTGCTCTCGGTTGCCACCCCTCATTCAGGGATACTCTCACTTTTTTTGCCTTTTTAAAAAGAAATATACTTAACTGTGAATCCGGACCCTATTTTCAATCTCTGAATCTGGTCCTATATAATCGGGAATAATAATATCTAAATTATATGAATGCACTTTGAGCGTGAAAGTTCATCCGATATTCTAATTGCTTTCTGTTAATTATATTCCTTACAATCACTGGCAGCACTGTGAGTTTTGTCACCTGAGGGGAGATGGACATCTATGGACAACAGTGGAGGAAAGACAGTTTGTTTGACTGTAAAATCATAAACCATGGGAACAGAACATAATTTCTCAAGTAGCCAGAAGCAGCCACTACAAAGACTTCTCAGATTTCCCACCTTTTGAGCCCCTTGGTAAACCTGTATTTTAACTATAATTTCCTTATGTTTTCCATAGACATCCAGAACCTTTTTACTTTTCACTTAAGACTAGTCAGCAAGGGTATCCCTGAAAAACTCTAGCCTGGCCTGACAATATACGTGGTGCTGTGATGGAGATATAACCGACGCTTTCTCTCACTTTTTCTCTCTCTCGTATTAATGCTTAGTACGTAGTAATTTTGCGATTGTTCTCTGCTGCTATTGTTTTGCGCATGCAAAAGTGAAAAACAAGTATCACTTAGACTGCATGCTCTGGGGATCATTCCATAACACTGGCATGGAGTTGATTTCTATGTACAGTATCAGGGCACTGGTATGGGGACAAAATTTGCACCCAGCTATGCTAACTTTTAACAAATTCACCACACAATACAGTCAATAAAGAGAGGAATTCTTGTATATTATGCACAATCAAATACAAACCACAACTTTCCATAAACAGGTTGATGGTAACAACTATATCCTGCCCACTAGTAATCACAATGCCAACAATTTATTCAACACCCCACTAAGGCAATTTAAAATAAAGAACTGTACAAACATAGAAGAATTTGAATAATGAGGAAGGACCCCATCACAACAATTTCTGGTCAAAACTGACTAAGTTAATCTAGTAGTAGAGGTGTTTCACACGGCCAGCGTTTTACAGCACAGTGTTCACAGATACGATTTTGCGTGGTTTTCCTTGCGTATATTTAGGAGCGGATTAACTGCGCATGCATAGTAACTTTTTCCAGATATACAAAAATAAAAATCCTGAATAACCCCCAAACAAATTATTTATTAATCACTCAGTGTACAGTACAGTACAACAGCAGTACTGAGCTTGGAATATTTGCTTTATGCTCCCCACTACTCATTTTAAAATCTTCTGACTGTACTAAGAAGCTTAAAACTCCTCCGATACTTGCATGTGTACATACCTTTAAATCTAATCTAAGTCAAATAAAAGGTTATCACTTATGGTTACAGCAACAGAACAGAGGAAGAAAAAAACAGATTCCGGATACTCAGCCAATTCTCTACACCAGCGTGATTGTGCTATGAGTTTAAGTCACCCTGCTTTTAGCAGACACACCAAATGCTACAGAACCAGTAAGCCCCTCCTGATGTAGGGAAGTCTTTGGAAGGTCCTTAGAGTTTTAGTAGGTCTCTCAGCTAAGACAAACGTCATTACCTCAACAGTTCCAAATCACATAATTACTATGATGCAGGGTCATTTTGCTCAGTCCCAAATTCCCAAAGGGAAGGCCAGCCTTGTGGGATGTCTCTTGTTTTTCTACCATGCTACTTAGTCTGTTAGCTCTTATAATCAGGGCCTTTAGGTGAACATATGTCTTTAAAATAATCTGAATTAATCTACACAGGATAACCGCACTATGAGAGGGGGCTATGTCTGTTTTATTCCTACTGTATGTGAGTAACGCTGTGGGACAAACCGGAGGACGTCACCAAGAGCAACAACCTTGTTTATACGCTCTTATACCAAGAGAGACACCAGGTGAGCACATATCTTTAAAATAATCTGAACTGATTTATACAAGATAACTGCACTATGAGAGGATGCTGTGTCTGTTTTACTCTTATGTGAGAAACACGGTAGGACAAACCGGAGGAGGTTACCAGGAGTAACCATATTGTTGATACGCTTCTATATCAAGAGAGGCTCCAGTGATATTTCAGCGAATAATATTGTGAAACCAAGAGCGACGAATTATATTTGATACATTTTCACATCGAGAGGTCCCAGGTGAGCATGTTTCTTTAAATTGGACCAGACTGTATAAGATGGCTACACTATGGAAATGTGTTTCTGTTTCTTACATGTGAGAACAACAGTGTTGGACTACATATGTTTTTGAAAGGAAACAATTCCATTGCAAGATAGACGGGAGAACTGCATATTTGGACTTTGAATGATGAAAGACACTTAACGCAGGTATAAGAAAATAAAAGGTGCTTTAATCTTTATTCATTGGATTTTAATGCGGTTACAGAATCAACGGTTATAACATTTTGAGGTGAAATACTTTGTTGAGCCACCGATCGAGACGACTTATACTTGAAGAATTTTCCTCTCTCTTCGTTGGATGACGGAAACTTTTTTGAGACACTTGTGTATTGTGGCTGCTCCTTCTTGTGTGGGTGGTTCTTTAAGAGACTCTCCATTGTACTTATCTGTATTTTCCTACCCTCAACTGAGAATTTAATTGTCATTAAGTGTTATTCACCATACTTACCTGTTGTCAAGAGATATTAGTTCATAAGCTAGCGCTATAGTCACCACCCTTTGCCTTTTGATACACTGAAATTAGGGAGACAGTTTTGTCATCCTATTTCTCAGAAGGGGAGCGCACATTAGGGGTTCATTCTTTCCTCTAATACACAGGGGCTGTTATTATGCCCAAATGTATATTGCAATGATTGCTATATGTTTAAAAATAAAACCAACACAGATACAGAAAACAAAGTGTTGGTTTATATAAGTATAATACAAGTTTTTGTATTACATTTTTATATAATTTTGTGTCATGATCACAGAGCAGAAACAAAGAACAATATACATAATTTAAATCCTAAATAATAAAAAAAAATCTAATCTAATATTATGAAACGTTTTATGAAAAATGTAATCAATACAGATAATTTAGAATTTATGTTAAAGAAAAATATATACAATGTGCCTAATTACCATATTAAGGGTTATCATAAATGTATGTCAATTGCATTTTAAGGGCTAACATAAATGTGTGCTAGCTGCATGTGTTAGGTGACTAAGGTAAATTATTTATTTGAATTCAAGCACATGCTGGCGATTTAGCATCTGTTGCATTGTGAGCAGGAAACCATTTCAGTGGCGTTTTTCATCTACTTATATCAATAGCATAACATAAGGCTGTACCAGATGGTCTTGGCCACTATCTACTTTGGACAAATGTTAAATTATTCAGGAAAAAAACAAAGAAAAGCATCTAGTTTTATGCAGTAAAATCAACACATTCATTTTATGTTAAGGAATGCAGTACAGAAGGTTCAAGTAGTAGGTACTGGTTTTCTTCCTGAACTGATTAATAGATGATCATCACGCTCATAGGAATGTATAAAAAAAAAACCATGCATGAGCAATGTTGTTGGTAGGGGATTCCAACCTTGCCCAATGAAACAGTGTATAAAGTAATGGGGTCTACCAGTTTGTCAACCAGCATTAATGCATGCAGACGCTGAGCTGGCATGGGCAGGTGCCATCATAAAGCAGTGACCCTCAGCATGGGGGCAAGATTATATTCAACCCCAAGCCAAACAGTAGCAAAGCAATTTTCACTAGAAGGGGTCAGGCATTCACTCTTCACACTATTAAATATGGTTCCTGTGTTCATCCAGCCAAGCTGTTGGTTTCACATGTACAAAGGAAAGGAACAAAAAGAATAAGAAAAAACTGAGATAATAGACAGAAGCTATTCCCTGTTACAACGGGATGCTGTATTACATGGTGTCTTTGTGTATGAAGTATGGCAGTACATTATGGTATTTTTCCAAATATAAATAAATTTGTTAAACATAGAACTCAGGAGTTCTCCTCATGTGCATCTTATAGCAATAAATGGATTTATTATCTGTATTAGGTGCATTATAAACTTTTTGGCACGTGTTTGAGCACAAAAGGAACATAGTGTTACAAGAGCCTTTGTTGAGCAACTTAATAATGAGCCTAAAATTTTGACTGGGATAAGGATATGGACAGAATAAATAACACAAGCAGAGAGGGAGACTGATTAAAAATGACTTGCAGAAAAGAAACGCTATGGATCTCTCCGGGAACACTCCATCCAAATTGATTTATTAAGCATGTGTGATGCATAAATGACAAATCTTGTACTCCTCTATCTCTACCTACCTGCACTCGCTGTTCTCTAATTATTACCCTAACCCTAATCTTGCCGCAACCCGACCCTGAGACTCCCTCCCCCTCAGCCTAACACTAAGACTCCCCATAGATTCCTACTTATCTGTCTGGTCAGTGTGATGGGTCTGCAGTGGCATTTCCGAATGAATAACTGGGTAAGTGGGCAGATTGCATACGTACCCATTCATAAAAATAGAGCTACTTTCTAAATAGATTCGTAACTAGCCTTTCTGAAGCGGCAACTGCATCTCCATATATAAATTGCAGCAGAGAAGGGAGTGGGTTATATAATAAAATATTTTTTTTCTAGGTATAGGTGAGAAGAAAACTAGGGAATTTGCTAAATCTAGAGGGAAGGAGGTTTAGAGCAATTGTGAGGAAACTCTAGTTTACTGAAATGGTAGATTCCCTTAAGTAGATAGGCAGGGGAGATAAACCTCCAGTTAGTCGTTTCAAACATGCTAAGAAGAAAGGTTGGGTTATCCGATTTTAACAAATAAAAAATAGACTTGACAGATCAAATTTTTCTCATCTACTGTCAAATTCTATGATTCTATTTAATTTCAAGATGTGGAGCAACATTTTTGCTCCCTGTGTTGCAGCACCACAAATTGTTATTAGCATTACTGTCTTAATGATTTTGCAGTGCAAAGAGAATACAGCATGCAGCCAAGAGAATCAGCAGTAGAGGAGGTAATTGGTGTAATGTAATAGAATTATTCAGGATGCTCAAGTGATCTATTGGGGAGCTGTGAGAAATTGCTGGAGCTATAATAAAAAAAATAAAGAGGATGTTAAATAAAAATGTTTCAGCTGTATGGTAAGATTAGGGGGAGCTGAAAAGTGAAATTGTGAGAATTGCAATAAAACAGTGGGAGTCCTTGGCCAGAATACTGCCTTTTAGAAGTAGAGACAGCCCAACGTAACTGCCGCCCACCCCACCAGAGAGGTGAGTAACCTCTCCAGGCAGGGGCGTATCTAGAGTAAATGGAACCTGGGGCAAATCCCAAAATTGCGCCCCCCCCCCCGGTAATTTTATTTTTTTTAAATGGGGGCGTGGTCAAACAACATTTATATATATCCCATCTTGTTATGCAGTAGGTATTATTGTGCCGCCGCGATACAATGTAATATATATAGATATATATATATATATATTTATGGTCAGGCGGCAGGGGAGGGTTAGATCCAGGATGCGGGGAAGGGGGGGGTTAGGGTAATGGAAGGGGAGGGTTAAGGTAAGGATTAGGGAAAGGGATAGGGTTAGATTACATACTTACCATTCAGAGCATTGTGTTCAGTTCTCTGAGGATTGATTGCCTCTTCGATTTCCCAACCAACGGCTCTTATGAAATAGGGTCATTCTCAGCAGAGACCCACACCTGCAATAAACAAGGAGATCACTGGAGTGTACATTTGGGCAGCTGGAGAGAACACAAGAGATTGTAAACAAATTAAGGCAGCTTGAGAAAAAAAGAGATATTATAATATTATTATTAATAAGATATTATGGGTAGGTGAGGAAATGGGTTTGCTGCATGCAATTGGATGCAAATAGTTAAACTACAATATCATCCATATCGTGCTGGCCCCATTTACCGTGTGATGTGTGAAAAAGATTTCTAAAAGAATAGGGTGATTTTTGTGGGACCTATTGGGTGCAATGGCTGTGATATTGCCATCATGTCTAATAGGTCCCACACATCACAGGGAATAGAATGGGGCCCTTAATGCACTCTCACTTAAAATGGGAATGCTGTTGGAAACCAGTCAGTACAGATCTAGATTTGTATTGAAAGCACAGTGCATGCATTTCTGCAATATGTGTGTGCTTTCTGATACTAGCAAACAAAAAACTTGCCTTTCACGGTGCAGTGTTCTTAGAGGCAAGAATCCCTTGAATTACGTCTTTAAGAGTATCGCCTGTTTGAATGAAAAATCACTGTAATCTTAAATTTGTTAATGCTCAATGTATTAAATAAAGCCCACAAACGGTGACAGAGTAAATTCATTTTGGCTGTTGGATTATTGGATTATAGCAGCAGTCAAATTATATGCCTTAATTATCAATGTCCTGGCTTCAAATAACTCTTATCTCTCATTCATAACATTATAAAAATTGTGCTTAACCATTAGTGCAAAGAAGGATTCCGCAATAAATATCTTATTTACTGTATACAAATTATACAGATAGTATAGCAAGTGTCAAACCTACAAAAAAGGAATATAGCGCTAGACACCTGCTGCTTACCGTAGTTATAACAGTGTAGTACCACCGAAAGACACTCCTAAACATGTAAGCAGAGAAAAAGCATAAACAAAGATATGTTAATGTATAAGTACCGGATAGCCCTGGCAATCTATACAGACATACAGTGAAACGTCCCGCTGTTAAAGTCCTAATAGCCTGGGATAAAGTGATATCACAAGAACACAGTGACAAAAATCTCTTCAACAAGTAATATTCAGCTCCCAAGATCTCTTAATGGTGGGGAAACTTTTTAAAAAGGAGGTTTGTAAGTATGTCGGAGACCGCTAGTCTTGTCCCACAACTCCGGTGTTCCTTGAGATTTCTAGTGTGAGCTGCAAGCCGACCCGTTTTCTCCTCATGCACAGATCCTCGGCGTTCACTGGTGCAGACCTCCCTTTCCGTGGGTGTTACTAGGCATACAGTGACAGCCTCTGTGTAATTGGCATCCTCCCTCGGTCTCGATTGCTTAGTACAGGGGGATATGAGGAGAAAAGCAAAAAAACACTCTTCTAGTGTAGCAAGTTTATTTAATCATCAAAATAGATAAAAGGTTCAATTCCTACTCACATGGGGTTGTGGACACTTCTCATAGAAAATGTCAGAAAAGCACTGAATACACAGCAGTATTTTAGCCACACTTGAAACACTGTCTCTTTCCTTTTCCAAAAGGTTCTTTTAAGGCAATGTGGTAATCCTCAAATAGGAAAGTGGGTAATATGCTGGTTAGTTAAAAAGTAGGTAGTACATATTATTATAACCAACGTGTTTCGGCTCTCAGCGAGCCTCTCAAGGTTCTATGTTTTACCACTGTAATCCTACTTATAGAAAGGGTTCCCATTTTTGCTTTTCTCCTTATTTCCCCCTGTACTAAGCAATCCAGACCTAGGGAGGATGGCAATTATACAGAGGCTGTCACTGTATGCCTAGTAACACCCACGGAAAGGGAGATGTGCATCAGTGATTGCCGAGAATCTGTGCACGAGGAAAAATCAGGTCGGCTTGCACAGGGCCGTCCCTAGGCGAGTTGCCTAGGGTGGCATTTGGTCAGGGGGGGCGACACAAACTCTGGGCTGTTCAATTTTAGAAACGGACAGCTATAGACAAGATGGTGGGATCAATTTCCCTAATCTGACTCTATACAATCAGGCAGCCATTATGAGATACATCCAAGACTGGTTGTTACACAAAGAAACTTATGTTAATTGTAGACTAGAGCAACAATTTATATCCCACATTAATTTAGCAGGATTCCTACACCTAAACAAGAAAGATATTCCTAAAGATAATTTAGACAACCCTTTATTAATGTCTGCATGGATGACATGGCATAAAACATGGAAAAAATGCAAATGAAACCCTAATACCTCGCTCTTCCTCCCGATAATAGATAATCCGGCGTTCCCTCCAGGGCAAACTCCCTCGATCTTCGCGACTTGGAACAACAATAATGTTAAATATGTTAAGCATTTAATTGATATCCCCAATTAAAAAAAAAAATAACGGAAGTAGCAATAACTGAAAAATATCATATATACAATATAGATCATTTTTCTTATTTACAGATTTAACATTATGTGAACTCCATTATGTGGAGGCCATATCTCCAGAAAGACAAATACATTAGAGACTGTGCAAAGAAGAGCAACTAAAATGGTCCATGGCCTTTGTAACAAATCATACCAAGAAAGGCTAGAGGAACTAAACATGTATAGCTTGGAGCAGAGAAGGGAGAGGGGAGACATGATAGCAGCTTTCAAATACATCAAGGGTTGTGACCAGCTAGAGGAGGGTACCATTTTTCAGGAGGAGTGATGTAATAGAACACGAGGGGTAATAGAACACGAGGGCATGAATATAAACTGGAGGGTGGTAGATTCAAAGGAAATGTGCGGAAAAATTACTTCACTGAAAGGGTGATAGATAAGTGGAATATTCTCCCATCTGAGGTGGTTGAGGCCAATACAGTAGAACAATTTAAACATGCTTGGGATAAATATAAGGGTATCCTAAATTGTAAACCAAATTGAGTGTAAATAGGGTCTAGGGTCAGTATAGTTTTCAATAAACAAATGGGCAGACTAGATGGGCCATGTGGCTCTTATCTGCCGTCACTTTCTATGTTTCTATGCAACACCATTCTGGCCTCATTGTCCTCAGAGGATTGGTGTAATCCATTAGATAACTCGTTGGCCTCATCTGGAATGACTAAAAAGGCAATATCAAGATTTTACAGTATCCTAAAGACTCCATATTACTCGGGAGATTTCTATACGGGGATTACCAAGTGGCAGGAAAGATGTTTCAGACTTAATAGCTACTTTAACTTACTCTAATAAGGTTCTTCCAGCCATATCCTATAGAGACATGATATTCAAAATGTATTATCGTGGGTATTTCTCTCCCAATAGAACATCACTTACTGGACTAATTGAAAATTCTGCATGTCCTAAATGTCTAATACCAGACGATAGTGTCTATCACTGCTTGTGGGATTGTCCCCCGAGTAAATTTTTTGGGAAATCTGTAGCAGCCTTTGCTTTAGAAGAATTATCTATGTATGTACCCTTATACCCGGAATGGGCAATATTGGGTGTAATGCCTAAAGGCAGGAAAATTG
This sequence comes from Limnodynastes dumerilii, assembly GCA_011038615.1. Classification (NCBI taxonomy): domain Eukaryota; kingdom Metazoa; phylum Chordata; class Amphibia; order Anura; family Limnodynastidae; genus Limnodynastes; species Limnodynastes dumerilii. The sequence continues at coordinate 96,953 of WWET01003690.1, read as the reverse complement.
TGGATGTAAGAAATTGCTAACCATACTGTCTGCAGTGGGGAAAAAAATATATATATTGCAGCATTGGCTACTCTCAGAACCCCCTTCTCACATTATTTTCTGAAAAATTATTTTTTATATTCCGTATGGATTGGCTGGAGGCATCTATGTCTAAGGAGGAAAAGACTGAAAACTTCTTTAATATATGGGAAACATACATAAAGACCTTATCCCCCTCAATTTGCGCTAACATTAAACAATGCTTCCAATACACTACTTGGTTTGGGTATAGAATGCTAGAGGTGAAGGTAAGATGTGGGATACTAAGGGGCTGGATACACATGATGGGAATATTAAGGAGCTGGATACACATGATGGGGATACTAAGGGGCTGGATACACATGATGGGGGTACTAAGAGGCTGGACACACATGATGGGGGTACTAAGAGGCTGGACACACATGATGGGGGTACTAAGGGGCTGGATACACATGATGGGGATAGTAAGGGGCTGGATACACATGATGGGGATAGTAAGCAGCTGGATAAACATGATGGGGATACTAAAGGGCAGAAACAATGGATCGACACAAAAGGGGGCAGAAAAAACGGATGGACATAAGGAGGTGGCAGAAATGCTACATGGGCACACAAAGAGGGACAAAAAGGCTGGATGGGCACACAAGAAAGGGGCAGAATTAATGGATGGCAAACCTTTAATTAAGACGGAAAAATCTGCAAAAAAAATAAAACAAAGTCTCTCTCTGTTGGGTTTTGAGCACTAGGATGTTCTCTGTATTGGATTGTGGGGCTTTATACACATGAGGGGGATAGTAAGTAGCTGGATACACATGATGGGAATAGTAAGGGGCTGGATACACATAATGGGGATAGTAAGGGGCTGGATACACATGATGGGGATACTAAAGGGCAGAAACAATGGATCGACACAAAAGGGGGCAGAAAAAACGGATGGACATAAGGAGGTGGCAGAAATGCTACATGGGCACACAAAGAGGGACAAAAAGGCTGGATGGGCACACAAGAAAGGGGCAGAATTAATGGATGGCAAACCTTTAATTAAGACGGAAAAATCTGCAAAAAAAATAAAACAAAGTCTCTCTCTGTTGGGTTTTGAGCACTAGGATGTTCTCTGTATTGGATTGTGGTCACTATAAATTTATTTTTATTGTATTGAGAAGTCAGTAGATATAGTATTAGATGGGGAAAATTAACATATTGGTAGGTTAATTGGCTGCTGACTAAATCAACCCTAATGTATGTATGTGTTAGGGACTTTAGTATGTAGCTCCAATAGGGGCAGGGACTAATGTGAATGTATAAATGTAAAGTGATGCAGACAATATGTGGCACTATATAACGAAGTGTTAATAATACAAATTATACCTCTTTTACATCATTGTGGACAAGTTGTGAAGTTAAAGATTTTCTGCTAGGGGGAACCAGATTGACTAGGGCCGGCCCTGGGCTTGCAGCTTACACTAGAGATCTCAAGGAACACTGGAGTAGTGGGACAAGACTAGTGGTCTCCGACATACTTACATTGTGGCTGCCCGGGAGAACATTGGTAGCCGTGAGCATACTAAGGTGTTTACCGGTCTCCAGGGAGATTGAGGAACGTATGTTTATGCAACCTGACCTGTTTGATTGACTGAATGAATAGTGGAACACTGCCGCTGATATCGTTCAGAGCTCTACACCAGTCTTTTTGAAGTTATTGTTCTGTTTAAAAACTTTGCAGGAACTGGTCATTATCATTTGAAGGCCATTTGCGCATAATTTTATAATACTACTGTTGATATGCGCCAAAGGTTGCACATAACTTTATAATACTACTGTTGATCTGCGCAAAAATTTTCCCCACCATTAACAGATCTTAGGATAAGAATTACTTGTTGAAGAGATTTTTGTCACTGTTCTTGTGATATCACTCTGTCCCAGGCTATTAGGAATTTAACAGCGGGACATTTCCCTTATGTCTATATAGATTGCTAACGCTATCCGATACTTATACTAGAACATATCTTTGTATATAAATTATGTAGATTATTTTTTTTTTTTTTTTAAATCAGCTTGATATCAGTTTTATTTCTCTCAAACAACTGCCTGCACTTCCTAGAGTCACTTAGCTGAATTACGTTAAGTCACCATGGAAACGGGATTTCACAGGCCGCCCAAAGGTATAAATATACAGCAGAGCTGTCAATAGCGTCAGGATATCCTGCGGTGCAGGACATGAGTTGCGGCGAGCCATAAGGTTTTTTATTTTTCAAAGACATCCCCCACGGATTAAAAGCTTGGAAGATGGGATACTAATCAAGATGGTAAGTACTACTTTTTTTTTTTTTATTATTATTTTTATGCCATTTTTTCATTCATTTATTTTATGCATTTTATAATTATCAGGTTTTTTTTTTTTTATTATTTGGGGTATTAAATAATCATTATTTATAGGGGGGCATTAAATGAGAATTTTTTTTTTTTTTTTTAATGGTAGGGGCCGGCCCTATAATTTATTTAGTAGCTAGGAGGGGTATTCATTTGTGTTTTGTTGCACCGGTTGACAGGGCATGCTGGTACTTTTGGTTCTCCAAGAGCTAGCATGCCCTGCCATCCTCGGGCATTCTGATGCCTATAGGACTACAAGCATCAGTATGCCCTGCCGTGTTAAAGCCACTAAAACCCGGGAAATTCAGTGGCGATGTGAAAGGGTCCGACCCGGGAATTTCCTGGGTTTTTGCGTGCTTAAAAGTATCTTTTTTTTTTTGACAAGGCATCTCCTCCTGAAAAACTCGGGTTTTTCAAAGTTGGAGATGTGAAAGCGGTAATAATCAACCTTTCTCCTTCACATGTTAAGGACTGTTTAGGAGATTAGAGCTTGACTTCTAAGAATTTACTCCAATCCTCGAGGTTGAACCCTGTGTAATGCCATGATCACCTACCCTATTGTTTATCGTGCTATGCTTTTTGTATGTTAATGTGAACGCAATAAAAAACAGTTTACAGAAATAAAGATAAAAAAAATAAAATAAATACTGACATTCATATTACACTTCAAGGCTCATGTATGATATTTTTTTTATGTTTATCAAGATAATGTGGCTGGATGTAATGTATTCTCTGCACAGTTAAACATTTAAAGAACAATTATAAATACATACTGTAAGATATAAGCAGACATTCTTTAATTGCTCTTCTCTGTGTTTTGTTCTGTGGACTGTATTTTCATTTTGATAATTAATTTCTTGGCCTACTTGTATTTGATATGTGTATATTAGACCATAAATCTCTTCTAATTGTAACCTTTGCAATACAGCTGAGGTGTTCACTGGTAAGATATGTGTATGATTAGATATATTTCTATGAATAGCAGCAGGACAGTGTAAACTCATATGCTTAGTGGTTAAGAATGAGAAAAAAGCAGAACTGTCATAATATTTATACTACTAAAAATGATTAAATTAAAATAGAGAATCTAAGCAATTTTTTATTACATATTTACAGAACAAAGGAGTCTGTATATATCACTTATTTATTGTATTTTTATATTTCTAGTCTGGTAGCCTTGTGGATTTTGCAAGGCACTAGAGGGGTCTGTTATGAAGTATTGGAGTTAGGGGTCATTTATATTTGGTCCAAACTTTTGCTATCTTGAAAAAAAAAAAAAAAAAATTCGTTATTCGGCATTGGTTACAAGAAAACACAAATTAATACCCCTCCTAGATACTAAATAAAATATAGGGCCGGCCCCTACCATTAAAAAAAGACTTAACATTTAATACCCCCCTAAACAATGATTATTTAATACCCTAAAATAATAAAAATTACCTGTAATTATAAAATGCATAAAATAAATGCATAAAAAAATGGCATAAAAATGATAAATAAAAATAAGTACTTACCATCTTGATTAGGATCCGATCTTCCAAGCTTTTAATCCGTGGGGGAAGCCTTTGAAAAATATAAAACCCTATGGGCTGCCGCAACTCATGTCCTGCACTGCAGGACAACCTAACGCTAATGACAGCTCTGCTGTCATTGGGGTATATTTATACCCTTGGGCAGCCCGTGAAATCCCGTTTCCATGGTGACCAAATAATATGCTTTCTGCACGCCTAAACCCTGCAAGAGCGGAGGAGATAACCATGCAAATTAGGCATTGTGGGAGTCATTAGGCATTACCCACAGAAACGCAGATCCGTGCAGACAACTTAAATTAGGTTTATGGCTGCGAGTTTGGACCTATGTTCATACCGGAGAGGGGAGTGACATGGGAGCACGGGACGTGTGTGGACTTCTGGATCCAGTCCTATGATACTGCATATATCTTTAGGTTTAATCTGTAAATTATTGTAAAGTTGACCATGCACTAGAGCAATTACAGGTCCGATCAAAAATTGCTGTAGTGTATGGCCAGTTTTTTTTTACCAAATGGTGGTAAGACTTAAAAAAGTCTTGGATACAATAATTTTATCTTATGGCATGCTTAAAATATATCAGACCCAAGCTGCCAATTTCCCCTGCACTTCACCTCTTGGGCGGAATTACTCTGACTATTATCACTGGCCAGTACAGCAGTAATTACTAATAGTAATAGCAAGTAATAAATGGAGTCAGGCAGAGGACTCCGGTCATGAGGTGGACTGGCTACACACTACTACAGTCCAACATTTTTTTTTTGTCTGCATGGGCATCCAGGAGGGAGACTAATATGGTTCGCAACATATAAAATTTGCCTCCAATGCATTTCAAATTTAAGCCGAGGTGTAAATTTCCACCAGTCTACATCTTACCTTCAAATTATGGATCCTGTCGAGGGATATTGGTTTTTTAGTTATGTAATGCACACTACTTAAGCACACATTTTTTTAAATATATATATTTTTTTTAAATGTCTATCTTTACGACAAACGCTGCATTAGGCACACAAGGCCTGATAAAGACTTAATAATGATAGCCAATTTAAGCATGCAGCATGCATAAGTCTGGCTGTGGGAGCGCACTGCGCATCAGATATTACTCATCGTTACTGATTGCACGTAACATCCCTATGCAAGCCAAATATATGCACTGTGTGTAGGGGAGGTATTTAAATTGTACAGTATGGATTAGGTTAGGCATTTACGTAGGACCATAGAAACACAAAGAAAAGTTAAGGCAGGGCTCTGAACACACAAGTCAGCTAAGTTACATATGTGAGAGGGGAGTGCATTATTCCAAGTAGTGCGTAACTTAGGTACGCTTGCATACTTCAAATGATCTTAAGTCTGGATCATTGCTACAACCATGCCCATGGTATTGTCAGTTTGTATGTAATATAATGCATATAATATACATTAGCTTGCAGTTACCATTTTTATGACATTGTTGCGAACATGAAACATCTCCTCCAACGCATGAAGCGCGTAAGTTAGTTTTCACTAACTTTCTGGCAAATGGTTGGCGTGGGTGAGAACATACCCCATGGAGAAGAAATAGAAGTCATTATAGAAAGCTTTCTGATAAAGAAACCAGACTATAACATTATGACTTCCAGAATAAGCATGCTTTAGGAGTTGCCAACAGAAATCATTTAAATCTCTGCAGGACTGTCTTAGGTTTTCAAAATCTAAGTGGTTTGCACTCAACAGATTATCCCATCTCTATAGGAAGAGCTATTGTTCAATATAATAGTAATAAACTGGCAGCACAATTAGGTTTTTTGAAAGCATAAAAACCCCTTATGTTCAACTTGAAATGGCAATGTTTGGATCCAAGTACCCTGGAGAGTTTGAGGGCTGTTCTGTATCCCATTGCTTCACAATTACTTTCTTTTTCCTGTTTTTAGAC
>WWET01003690.1:73088-89450 GCA_011038615.1 Limnodynastes dumerilii | reverse complement strand
AATGTAATGTAGGCCATGGACTTCTCAACCTCTCAAACTACTGTCAGAAATCAGCAAAAGGTAAAATAAGGAAAACCCCAAACGAACAGGAAACCCTATATATATATATTTACATACACACACACACTCACACATACACACACACCACACTTCCCATAATGTAGGCCATGGACTTCTCAACCTCTCAAACTACTGTCAGAAATCAGCAAAAGGTAAAATAAGGAAAACCCCAAACGAACAGTACAGGAAACCCTCTCAAAATCTGTAAAGCTTAGATAAAAGCATTACATGTCTTTGGCATATCACTGCACTTTCCCTTAATACTTGTTTCCTTCTTGGGACAAAAAAAAAATAAAAGAGGGTCCTAAGTAAAATGCCTTTAAAAGAACTGCCTTGAATAATAATAATGTTTTTCTCGCAATATATACAAAAACGCTTCTGTCAACAAAAATAATCATACATACAATGAAGTAGCAACACAAAAAAGTTCTTTTGATTTGTGTGTGCAATTACACAAATTACATACAAGTGTTTCCCTTGACATGGTTTCATATGAAGTCATTGAGCTCAGCTTCAATTGCTGCAGCCATTTCATCTGCCTCAGAACTGCTTCCTTCTTCATCCTCATTGCTAGACTCACTTGCAGCATCTCCTTCATCAGCATCCAGTTTTCTCTTTTGGCCTCTGTGGAAAACAGATAATCAAGTGTAAAATAAGCTTGTATATTAAAAAAGTACAGAAAAAAAATGCAAAAACATTACAAGAATGTAATTAAGGAAAAAAAGATAGTGTTTGCCTATGCACGATCTAAGATTGGGATGCTTACTATTCTGAGAATTCTACAAAGCATTGCAAAGATTGTTCACAAGTATAAAGGACCAGGCATTGGATCCAGACTCCAGAGTCTGTCCGTTCAAACGAGAAAGGGGAGGGAAAGCACCCTACCATAAGGCAGCCTTAAGTCACACTTGTGGATCAGCGGTCTGTCCGACCACTGATCAACTCTTAAGTGGGGAAAACCTCCCCCACTGTGGCGGGCAGAGGGGAAGCACAGCCACCTCCCACATATATGCCATCATATGGAGCCAAGTTCTGTGTGATGGTAGTAACGTTAGTGTTACGGTCATAACACAAACATACGCATTCGCCCTGCAGTCCATTTAGCCCACTTATCCACCAACAACGTCCGTCTTCCACATACGGCCGTAATTTGTCGATGGCTAGCTATGACGCACGCGTAGTAACTATTGTACGTAATCTACGTATCCTTTTGTTACGTATATACGCAATCTATGTAACAAAACGATACGTGGATTACGTACAATAGTTACTAGGCATGCGTCATAGATAGATACCGACAAATTACGGCCGTGTACGGAAGACTGACGTTGGTGAGGATCTGGTCCCTTGCATGTAAGTGGGCTATCTTTATTAAATCTTTATCCAGTCCCAGATCCTGAATTAATAAAGATCACACTCTTGTTAGCCTATTTGTATGGATCTATGTGCATGTGATCCTATAGTCTGTGTATGCAAGGGTAATACACTCTGACACACACGAACCTTCCATGCTCTAACCATTACATTAAATCTTACACACCCACCCCATGTAAAATAGGGTAACGTGGCATTGTACGTAAGGAATTAGCCAAGCTCTTACTGTATGATCTGCATAGACTGCATGTGCAGTAACACACTGCATGGGATGCAGAAGTACCCTCTCCTTATTAAAGTAGGATTTTGCCCAATGTGTCTATAAAATGCCTCATTTGTTCTTCTTTGAACAGGATTCATCTTCCACTTCTGCTGCCTTTACTCTACACACTTATTATAGTATGTGCTTCTTTACTTGCACCTTATGAAATGGTTCCTTCAGACTATTTCTGGCACATCATCCACTCCGCTTTAAAATTCTGTTAGGCTTCAAAAGGCCCTCACATGTTGTTACTGTATATCTTTGGAGTTAGAAACCACCCAAATGTATCTTGCACATTTATTCTTATATGGCCTAACAGCAGACTCTTTCACCAGCATAAACACGAAGTACATTTTGAAACAAAAACTTAGAAAAAATTTGTTTACTTTCTCTTCATTTTCAATATTACACACAACTTCACATTGTACTGGCAGGTCAAAGAATTTACTACAGCCACAAACCTGGGATTATACTTTCTAATTACAACAAGATGGCTGCTGCTGTATAAGGGCTAGTTTCACTTATCCGTGTTACATACAATTCTTATTCAGTGAGACTATTAAATGGACACTTTCTTGTCCAATTGACAGTCATAAACAAGTTATAGTTAAGCTAATGAAAGTTAGCTAGTTAGCTCTAATATCATATGTGAAAATTGTGAAACTAATTTATAAAATGTACAAAGTTATAAAGTATAACGTTATTAATATGGTATGTTACGGTATGTGGATTCATCACTCAAACCTAATTTAACATGTACTCTCATGCGTGACATAACAAAGAAAGTTTTCACATATATATCCAACAGTACTTTTAGTAAGGAGCACCCCTCGTTTCAAATCACAATGCATACTATTGTAAATCATGTACTTTTCCATACAACAGGAGTAATACACTTTCTTCTTGTGACACCACAAGCACTATCATTAAATTAGTTTACTCATTATAAATAAACATGCATATGCAGGAATTTCTCTTTAGTGTGATACCACATTAGCATTAGGGAAACTGCATGTCACTGACTGCTAATTATACTCTGATAGAAAAAAAAAAATAAGACCTTAAAATTCGGTGAACCATTTAGCCAGCAAAAGTAAAAATCATTTTGCAATCAATGTCCTCTGACTGTAGGTGATTTTTTTTTTTAAATAAATGAAGCAAATCTGACAAACCCCAGAGACCACAGGCAGTGCAAAATATCCTTTTTGAGTAATTTAAAAACACACACACACTACTATAAAACATACTTAAAATTCAATATTCCAATAATAAGGGAGACCGGTAAATCTGAGTGGCTATTACCAAGTGAAAGAGCATACCTGAAATAGCAAAAATGCTTATGCTTTTCTAACATGTTCTGTATGCAATCAAAGAGAAAATTGACATTAAACCTAAGTCAGGAATTTAAAATACTGTCCTAAGAACAATTATAAAATAATAAATAGGAACGACAAAACAAAAAAAATAAAACAAAAACATACACAAGTAAACAATGACTTCATAATCCACAATTTATTCTATAGACATGAAATCACATGGTTTTATATTCCAGCTATAGCTCCCGTTTTCCCGCTCTTGAATTTCAAATCCTTAGAAATAACCTCTATTTGGTGCATGCAGTCCAAACTAAGTAAATTAAGTACTCCCTCTCAGTATTTCTTGTCAGCTGGGTGTGAAGGCTCTCTTCTAGTTGCTGCAGGTAACATGCATGCAACAGTAAAAACTCACTATCATGTGCCAAAGATACAGGTCCAGATCACCCTCCTTTAGATCCCCTTTTTGTACTATTTGGAGTTAATGCTGAGGAATGTTGCAATGTGATCCTTTACAGGTATGTGCTTAATCTCTCTACACTTGCCAGGTTGTTATTGCCAGATCCTGGTTAGCCTCAGATCCTCCCAGCTTTCATATTTGTAAGGCCCTATTTAACGATACTGTTGGGCACAAGAGATATCTGTACTTACAAAGGAAGGCCTTACACAAATACTACAAGATTTAGACACGTTGGTGGGAATCCCCACATAGTCTAACACTCCTATGTAGCTTGGTATAGGCTCCTGACTTACTCCTAATGGCAATTTATTGACCCCTCTTCCTTTTCTCCCCTGTGCGCGGATGGATGATGATGAAATGTCCCCCCCATTAGACCTATCCGCCCCCCCCCCATACACTTTAACCAAGCGTGACCTGAGACTGGTGCGGAGAGATTGAGCCGACTGGCTGTAGGGATGAGCAGAATGTTAAAAATAGGATGTTCTATATGTTGTAATACTCCTTTAGTTTTTCATATGTATGTATAGTGTGTGTTTTTTTTATATCTATTGTGAAATATGCCTTTTATTTCTGATGGTCTGTAACATGTTACACGGAATAATATGTGGTTACTTGCATGGGACCTTTAGAGTACCTGAATTAGTCTAAGATAGCAGTGCCTTGGGTGGGGGAATGGTTTGTGTCTATGTTTTTATTGTCTGTTGTATGTAAAACAATAAAATGACTACTGAATAAAAAAAAAACTCACTAACTATAACATGAAAGACATTTCCTGATCTGCAATCAAGACAACATTGCAATAGCTAAAAACATGGCTTTACCAAGGTAAGGGGACAGTCATATCTTGATATCTAAAATGAAAAAATGCTGACATACATTAAATGATTATCTGACAACACAACAAACTCTTTGATAAATCAGTTTACCGGGCAAGCAAAGCATCTGTGCACATTTTATAATGTCCACTACAATGCTGCACCATAATAATCAACTGAAAAACTAAAATTTATGTCTAGGTAAGTGGTTCCCAAACTTTCTCAGTTTGAGGCACCCTTAGGGTCTCCATATTTTTTTTCAAGGCACCTCTAAGACAAAAATACAATAGAATACAATAGGAAATAGAAACATTCCGAGGCACCCCAGTGAGAGTGTTGCGGCACCCCCGGGAGCCGCAGCGCACAGTTTGGGAATCGCTGGTCTAGGTACTCCTGGGTGATTTGGGTCTAGCTACATAAGAAAGGATACTTTGGTTGTTTGTGGTTTAATTGTATATTTTTAAGTTAGGTAATTATAGTGTTTTGTGTGGAATCTCAGGGATGATTTTTCCTGTTACGTGGTCTCGCCCCCACGATGTTAGTGGTGCCACACAATCCTATGTGGTACTCCGTTCAGCCCCATATACTGGGCTTGTTTGGTTTTTCCTTTTTAATGTCTTTGTTTGTCTTTTCTTCCTCAATGTCCTTCATGGTTTACACAATGGTACTTCCCTTTCTTCCTGAGGAACAAACTACTGTTGGCAATAGTGTGGATACATCTACTTTCACTCCCAGCCACTATTACGCTTGGTCTCTATGATTAAGTGTCTCTCTTTAAATGCTATAGGGTTGAATGCCCCTTCCACAAGGCGGCTAGCTTTGGCCTCCTTTTACTCATATAGAGCCGATATAGTTGCCTTACAAGAAACTCATTTTTCAGCTAGAGCCCCTCCTAAGTTTTGCAATTCTAGATATCCCACTTGCATTACAGCTAATGGACCTTTTAAGAAAAATGCAGTGGTAATCCTAATTAGCTCCAGAATTCAATTTGAATTGATATTGCAAACCCCGGATAAGAATGGGAGGTATATTATTATCGTGGGTAAACTTGAGGATCGTATGGTCACAATTGTGTCACTTTATGCACCCAACACTCACCAACTCCCCTTTCTTCGATCTTTGTTCAAACAAATAAAGGATCTTGGGAATGGCCATTTGATAATTATGGGTGACTTTAATTTGGTTCCTGATCCTAAACTATATAGAACTAGCGCAACTGATCGTAGATCTGGGTCTGCAGATGACCCTTTCGCTCGTGTTCTCTAAAATGCTCAGGAAATATGATTTATATGATGCCTGAAGAGTCCTACACCCAGGAAATAGAGACTACTCCTACTCTGCCCCACATAATGCCTACTCCCACATAGATTTGGTTTTGATAGACAAGTGGTCCCTCGAACATTCACTAGCGGCAGATATTCTCACTAGGGTCTGGTCGGACCATGCCCCAGTAGTGTGGGTGTGGGATGCCCAGAAATTGAGGAAACCTCCACGTCCATGGAGATATCTGACCTATATCTTAAAAGATCTACCTGCCAAAACAGAATTAATGGAACTCTGGTAGAATACTTGAGCCACAATTCACCAGAGCAAACCAATCCCGCTAATCATTGGTGCGCTCTTAAAGCTGTGTTGAGGGGAACAGCCATTAAAATTGGTGCCAAACTACATTGCCAAAACTCCTATGTACATACGCAATTGCTGTTGAAATTAACCCGACTAGAATCCAGCCATAAAACTAACCCGTCTCCCCAGCTCAAATTAGATTTAGAGGAAACTCGTAAGGAACTCCAGAAGAAGTTAGCTGCACATGTTAAAATGTAACACCGTTTCTACTCATCAGCTAATAGAGCAGGCCGAATGCTAGCCAGAAAACTTAGGGCTCGACAACTCACTACCCGGGTCATTTAATACCACCTAAAGGGGACAAGATTATTAATCCGCTAAATATTGCTAACCATTTTGCCGAATACTACTCCCTACTGTACAATTTAGATAAGGACAAAAGTTTAACTCAGCCTACCCCGGAATCCATTTCTTCATGCTTGGATAGTACTAAACTCCCAAGCTTGACCTACCAAGACTTATTAGTACTAAATGCTCCATGGACAGTTCAGGAAGTGTCCTTGGTAATTAAATCTCTCCCGAAGGGTAAAGCCCCAGGTTTGGATGGATATATCACTGTTTTCTATAAGGAATTCTCAGCTCAATTAGCCCCCATTTTAACCAATCTATTCAATAATGCTACTAAAGAGGGTTCATTTCCAGTAGAAACGTTAGCTGCCCAGTTGATAACTATTCCAAAGCCTGGTAAAGATCCCTCAGCACCACAAAACTATAGACCCATCGCCCTCTTGAATGTTGATCTTAAAATCTTCGCAAAATTATTAGCAAATAGAATTGCACCTCTCTTACCATCCCTTATCAATCCGGACCAAGTGGGCTTCATATTAGACCGCCAGGCCTCAGACACGACTAGGCACGTTTTAAACATAGTGGAACTCATGAATGCCAAAGGCCTTCAGGGGATCCTTCTCTCGCTGGACGCGGCCTTTGACCGCCTACATTAGGGATACATGCATCAAGTTCTTCTTAAACTTGGTTTTGATGGCTCAATTTCAAATTCAATATTGGCCTTATATTCCGCACCTAATGCCCGCGTTTTCTGCAGTGGCTTTCTGTCTGACTCATTCCCCATAACGAATGGGACCCGACAAGGATGTCCCCTTTCGCCATTAATCTTTGTACAAGCAATGGAACGATTAGCAGAAAGAATTCGTAGCTCTCCACTTTTCCCCGGTCTGCAATTGGCTCTACTATCCACAAGATTTGCCTTTTTGCAGACAATGTTTTACTATTTGTCTCAAACCCCTGTTCCTCCTTACATGTGTTACACTCTATCCTAACATCCTTTTCCCAAGCGTCATTGTATAAACTGAACACGTCTAAAACTGAAGCTCTACATATCAATATTTCCCAGTTTCTACTCACTCAACTGCATTCCTCCTATAAGTATGTTTGGGAAAAAGAAAATTATTGTCATACCTGTGGTGCAGCACGAGATTTCATGGTTGGGGCGCATAGCAGTGTTCAAAATGACTATACTCCCGAAAATCCTATACTACTTCAGAACAATTCCGTATATTATCCCTGCCAGTTTAATAAATTACGTATCCTCATGACTTGTGTGTGGCGTAAAAGGCCCACTAGAATAGCTGTATCCAAGCTCTACTTACCTAAGAAGGCAGGAGGAGTTGTGCTACCAGATTTGATTAGATATCAACAGGCACGCATCCTGGCTCAGATTCGAGATTGGTCATTACCAAGAGTATCAAAGACTTGGGTAGACTTAGAACATGCTATTAATCATACCTTTCCATTGGCAGACTATTTTTGGGCACCTCAACCTTTGCGCCCACTGGGTATTCCTCTGTTACTTAGTATTGTACACAGTCTCAACGTGTGGGGTAACTGTGTTGTGGCCAATCGCTTGTTTCCCCTTCCTTCCTCTAATTTATGGTTAAATGCAATGTCTAAACTAATTCCAGATGCTAACTTCAGTGCGTTGAAGAAGTCAGAGATTAATTTCCTAACAACTTGCGCACTCATAGTCTTCGCCCATTCTCCCAGATCCAGACTGAATTTGGCCTCCCACCGTTGGAGGAATATAGGTATATTCAACTAGCACATTGGTGGGATACTATTAGCCGTAGAGGTGGTCCCATCTCTATACCCTCTGAACCGTATCTATCTAGACAGACCAAACATACAGGAAGAGGACACATTTCATTTTGGGATAATGCTCTGTCATTGGACCCACCTAGCAGGCAAAAAAAAGCCCAACTAGCCTGGGAACGTAATTTAAAAACAACCTTTATTGAGGCGCAATGGGAACAAATCTATACGCTCTCTTTTCAAGCTTCAAAATGTATTGACCACTCAGAGAGGCAACTAAAACTGCTACATCACATATACTATACCCCTGATCGCCTTCAAAAAATATGGCCAAGTCAGTCTAAGCTATGTTGGCGCAATTGTGGGGACGTATACCGTGTATTTTGGGATTGTCCAGCCCTTCGTCACTTCTTGAAAGAGGTTGAAACTTTAATTTCTACTGTATGTAATTTGGACTTATCCCTTTTGCCTGATGTTGTCTTGCTGCACCATTATTGGACAACACTGGAAATCCCAAATTATTCCCTTCATAAATAAGTTGGTGGTGAAGGTGTCCTTCTGTTATTCCATGGAGACGACGGATATCCCATATTCATCAAAAGCCACCTCCCCTCTGATGCTGTGGTTTAAGTGGGTAGAATATATTTCAAAACACCCTGACCATGACTCTGCTGGCTCTCATTGACAACGAGACTGGGGACAGCTTGACTTCTGAAGTGGTAGATTGAAATAGCTCAGGGGTATTAACCATGCCACATTGATTTCTCCCATTTGCTACCAATGGTTGCTAGTAAGCTAAACGGCACAAAATTCACATTTCAAAATCCTAGTTACTGAAGAACATAATAATATATATTTATTTAGACTAACAAAACATTTGCATCATATTTTACTGACCTTTGCACTATTTAACTACAACTATTGTAACGTTTCCTTAAATATAGCTTTTCAGTGCTACCTGTCCAAAGCATGTCCTTGCTTTTTCATTAAGTCAATAAATTAAGACTTTAAAGCTGGTAATAGAAACAGAGTGAAGTCAAAGACAAAGTGTTTCAGCCAATGGTATGTAATTAAATATAATTGCATGAAAATTCATTCTGCTCTGTATATGAAAACCTTTTCCCTCAGTAAAAGTAATACTCTGTAATATATCATTACTTCCACTAGTTTTTGTTTTGTTGCAAAGGCCAAGCTTAGAGTTATAAAATAGCAGGAGGAGAAACTTCACAATAATCCACTATTATTAGTCAAAGATCTAAACTAGAAGTTTCACTTACAATGCAAGGAAAAGAAAAAAGCATTTACAATGTTTGTATTTTTAATATAAAGATTGTAGTTTAAATAAACGCCTTCTGCATTTTGCACCAACATTTATCCACTAGAGATGGTGGTGCTCTTGAAAGTTTTACTCTACCAGAATGCTGTATTCACAAAGTTTTCTGTCTAGTTAAAAACATAAACAATGTAAAAAAGTTTACCAAACAGTAGAAACAAAAAGAACATAGGACTAGATCCAGAGGAAATAAAATGTGGAAAAATGTGGCAAAACCATGGTCAACTGCATGGGAGGCAATGTCATCTATTGCAAACAGTATTAGAGTAAAGAGATTATGTTTCCTTGTCCAAGTGTATTTTGTTCCCCGCGATGTGCAGTGGTGGGAGTCGCCGCCGCGAATGCTGACTTTTAGAAGTAGAGACAGCCAAAGACTACCGTATTTTTCGGACTATAAGACGCACCTGACCATAAGACGCACCTAGTTTTTAAAAAACAAAAAAACAATAAAAGTATATATTTATAAGCCATACCACTATGATTGCAAGCAAGACCAGGCTGCTGTTAAATGCTTGGGCATGCTGGTGCTTGCCATCAACCAAAGTGTTGCCAATTCAAGTAATACAAGAATACACGCCCTCAGATGACATTTCACAGTGTCCTTTGTCTCTATAATGCACTGCCCTATACAGGAGGAACATTGCTGCATTATGTTAACCCAGTAATACATTTTATAATTGCTACATAGGGCTAACCTTGAAACGATTTTCAATCTCTGTTCCCCCCCGAATCAAGACACTATGGGCTTGTCCATAATGTAACTCATGCTTGCATTCTGGATGTCCCTGGGTTAATTCAACAGCCCTACACAGATTTGTGACTTTATTTTGACTCATAGAGGCTGTGTTTTTATTACTATGTATTGTCGGTATTACAATCTGGTGTTTTTCTCTGCCAGCCGTACAATGCTATGACCTCCTGGACATACTACTTAACTGTGATTGTTAACTTAACTGAATTAACGATTCTCATTTCCCTGGAAATCAGTCAATTGTTTGCTGTACTCCTGGTCCCTAGGCAGCCACCTGCCAATGATAGTTAGAGGCACTGCCACCTTCCCCCCATTGCTAGACAACCAGCTCAGGAGGGATTTATTAAAATCAGGAGTGGACAGCTAGTCAGGGATCAAAGGCACCTTGAAGTAACCATAACCATACACACACAAAAAGGCACCCCAGCACTCTTGCAATTAAGCAGCAACAAACATTGACATTCTGGCACGTATGCAGACTCCTGGACGTATAACATATACATCTGGAGTTTTGCGGTTTTTACTACTGCGCATGCATGATGAGACAAAGATTGGCGTGAATGCCAGGCAATAGGTTTGGAGGAAACCAGGCACCGCTCATCACCAGGCCAATACCATCCCT
The DNA here is from genome assembly GCA_011038615.1 of Limnodynastes dumerilii. Lineage (NCBI taxonomy): Eukaryota > Metazoa > Chordata > Amphibia > Anura > Limnodynastidae > Limnodynastes > Limnodynastes dumerilii. The sequence goes on along the minus strand of WWET01003690.1, from coordinate 78,785 downwards.
ACAGTGAAGCATGGTAGCATCATCATGCTGTGGAGATGTTATTCAGCGGCAGGAACCGGGAGACTAGTCAGGATAGAGGGAAAGATGAATGCAGCAATGTACAGAAACATCCTGGATGACAATCTGCTCCAGAGTGCTCTTAACCTCAGACTGGGGCAACGGTCCATCTTGCAGCAGGACAACAACCCTACACAGCCAAGATATCAAAGGATTGGCTTCAGGACAACTCTGTGAATGTCTTTGAGTGACCCAGCCAGAGCCCAGACTTGAATCTGATTGAACATCTCCGGAGAGATCTGAAAATGGTTGTGTACTGACTGTTCCCATCCAACCTGATGGTTTTGAGAGGTGCTGCAAAGAGGAATGCCCAAAGATAGGTGTGCAAAGCTTATGGCATCATATTCAAAAAGACTTGAGGCTGTAATTGCTGATATCTACAAAAGCCATTTACAGTTTTTAACGCAAGCTTTTTCTATTAATCCTGACTGGTTAAGCGCAGACTACCTGATCGGCTCTGCACAGAGGAGATCACATGATGTAGCAGCAGCAGCAGGTGTCAACCCAACCATGCAAGAACAAATTAACCTGTTTTTGCACTGCATGCTAATGAGGACAGCTGCACAATACTATACTCCTGATTCCAAACAGGAGCTACAAATAAAAAATAAAAAAAACACACACTTGTGAATCATGAACCACAGGATGGCCAACTCTGTCTTTTAGACTACAATTTGTCTATCATTTGTCTACATTGAAAGACATAAGTCTATAGTAATGGTCTGATGTCTACGGTGTTAATATAAGGTCTTAATGAATAGAAATATACACATACTGTCTCTCCCTCTATATTTATATATAGTTTATTTAAACCCATCATTTACAATACCTTTTATGCTTCTTCTGCCGGGATACAAGACAAATTCTAATTTGCAACTGCATTTTTTAAACCAAAGCGGTTTAGACAGAAATGTAATTAACTATTTCACAGTTTACACACATTTACATACTCAATTAAAACGTCACACTATGGATGAATGTTTACACACCGTTACTTTTTAGTAAGCCGGTCATATGTAAAGTTGAAATGCTATGAAACAGAATGACATTCTTCTTACAGTATGTGCTTTTCTAATACACCCCCCTCCCCAGAGCACATTAATCATTTTCACTATGAAAAACATTAACATTTACAATTTAGCTTTTATGCAAAATCTGAACTCCAGCACCAACATTTGTTACTTCTAAATACATAACAGAAAATACCCCCCCCCCTCCCAAACACTATATGGTTTAATATTCAGCACAGCAAAATGATAGCATAAAGAGAATGTAAACAATATTAAGAATTACACCAACTTAAAAGGCAGTGTATTTTAAGCGCAGAAATTAACATTAAACCTTAAATAATACTAACAAATGGAAAATTTATGATAGCATGAATTAAATATTAATCATTGCACTTAGCATTATGAATATTGAATGGGATTCCAAAAGTTGCATTATTTTACAGATCAGCAATCAACATTAAACTTTATGGCAACTATGACACAATACAAAGTATAAAGTCACTGTACCTCCCAGTATCTACAGCAAATGTGCTAATCACAGTTCTGTGCTGTAAGTTTCACGCACTCGATTACCTTAATTCTGTCCTGCTGTCCTTAAACTGAGTAAGACTCCACTCTACTTTGCCCCCAGAACAGACAATATGCTAGCAGACCGACAGTCCTTGGACAATCTAGATTCTTGCATGTATACAGATCCTGCAGATTTGATGGCTGTACATACATAACGTGAATCTCCTATTACTATATATCCCATGTGTTCTACTGGATTACAACGACATCTGTCACCACTATCACTCTTCCCTCTTTTTAAAGCAGCTTTGCCTGCCCACCATTTCAGGTGCTTCTTTGCCCTTACCGATAATATTCTCTGTCACTTGTTTTGTGGATCTTTGTTCCATTGTTGTAGAAAACATCTTTGAATCTCTCTCATATGATGCTACCCCTAGTATTCTCATGCAGGTTTCTAATGTTACCTTCCTTTTCCTTGCTGCTTTCATGGCCTCTTAAACCAATTTTTCTTTTCTGTCAGGTGTTGTGCTGACTGTCATTAGAGTGGTGACTATAATTACTCCTAGATACTTGATTCGTACTTCTGGATTCAGATTACTTTTTTTGTGATTTATCAGTCAGTCGTCCTTCTCCAGTGTTTCCATCACTATCTTTGTGGGGAACCTGGCTTTTTCTTCTGTAGCCGCTACAATCAGAATGTCGTTTAGATAGGGCCACAGACAAATCCCTTCTAGACAAAGCTTTGCTAGTAGAGTAATGAGAACTTTTGAAAAAGTTCTAGGAGAAGTCACTAGTCCAAATGGTAGACTTGTAAACTGATGATGGTTTCTGAAAATCATAATCTTTAGGAATTTTGTGTGTTTCTTGTGTATAGGAATATGCAAATACACATCCCGAAGGTCCACCGATGTCATGAATGAGTTTGAGTGCAGATCTGGCAGAATTGTTCTTAAAGAAGCCATCCTGAAAGTCTTGACTGATGTATTTGTTCAGTTTCCTCAAGCCCAGTATCGTCATGAAACCTCCATTCGCCTACTTTACCACAAAGAACCTGGAATTAAATCATTGCTACCTTTCTCTGTGTGGAACTGGAGTCACTACTAGATGTTGTATCATATTGTTTAGGTTTGTTCTTAATCTTCTCTCAGTTCTGCAACTGGCGATACAAAAAAACAAACTTCCTGGATGGACTAAAAATTCCAGCTTGTAACCCTCTGATACTCTCCCTACTGCACTGTTTGAGTTTTTTCCATCACTGTGCCAAGTTTCTGGGGGTTGATCCAATATCTTTACCTCTTTGTCCACAAAAATGAAATTTTTATGTCATTTGGCCTCTTCTGGGCACTCTTTTAGGTCTGTACTGCCTTACTTCTCTGTAGATCAATAGATTGTCCTCTGTATGATTTGTTTACCGCTTCATCTTGCGGCATCCATTACAATTTTCCTCCTGATGTTTTACTGATTATTTCGTCCAGTTCCTGTCTGAATAAATAATTGCCTTGAAATGGCAGGGTAAGCAATTTATTCCTAGACTGGCAATCCTTTGCCCAGGGTCTCAACTATAATGCTCTTCGTGTCACAGCCACCGTTGCCCCGGCTTTCTGCTAGTCTTATGGAATCCAGTAAAGCTTTGTAGAGAAACTCTACCGCTAACTGTATATCCTGTAGTGATTTAAATAGTTCTGCTCTTTTTATGCCATCTATGATGTTGCTTTCCAATTCATTGCACCATCTCTTAAGACTCTAAGAGTAATTGCAGTGGCAGCTGCTGGCTTTATTGCTGCTCCTGCATGTTGTTGAGACCTAAATCCATTTTCTATTCCATATTATCCTTTAACACTGTAGCATCTTACAGCAGCAGTGTGGTGCTTTTTGAAATTCTGGCAACGGCCGCATCAATTTTTCCATTTTCTTGTCTGCTAGGGCGGTTTTTATCAATTGTACAAACTCAGTCATTTGTGCTGAAGGCCGGCCTTGCTCTTTGGTAATACCTTCTTCACATGTAATTCCAATGATATTTTTAGGTAGCAGAACACTTAGTAATATAAATTTTCTTATGCTTGCTTCTGAGTTCCAAACGATCCTTCCTTGTATCAGATCTACAATAGTAAAATAACTAGCTAACTAATGCGCTACAAATAAAGAATATAATAAAGCTTAGGCTCACATAGACTTCTGTTGTGACCATTTTTCCTCCATTGTTTGCCACAGGCAGGTGAGAGTGCCAGGCATCTAATCTTTCCTTCATGCAATTTGCAGCACTGGAGGTCCTTCCCAGCTGCCTTAAACCTGCCGCGGCTTGATGACACCTCATGAGCCCGCTTTACTAACCAGAATACACAGAGTGCAAGGGGAGCAGACCTTATATACTTCCTTATCTTCTTTCTTCCTGTATGGCTCCAAGGAGAGAGGAAATTAACCCAGGAGTGAGTGCTGACGTGGGGAGAAGGAAAATAGTTCATCATAGAGCACATACAAAGTATGACCCATAATATAGCCCTCATATTAGTCCCATAATAGGTTTCCATCATAATAATTCTCTGTTATATCAAAGACTTCTATTACAGGGGGATAAACAGTGGGCCAAACACAGGATATATGCCTGTTGTCCCATTAGCAGAAAAATGCCAACAACAGTGTGTATATAGCCTAATAGGCATCTTAACACATCTACCTGGTGAGCATTGCCAAATTCACGCCAACTAAATCTGCAAATCAAAAGTGGGCTATACCAATTCATAGTCAAATTGACATTCACTAAGACACTGACAAAAATACATATCATAAATAAATTAAATGATTGTTAATATGTGATTAAAGATAGACATATACGTGTCAGTGTACAGCAGAACAGACTAATATTTAACTACCGCTTATTAACCAATTTCTGACAGCAAACCAAAGGGGGCATCCATTTCTCAAACTTCTGGAACACTCACAAGCACGCTCAGTATTTTGAAACTAATAAGCTTATGCCAATAGTAGAATATGAAATGATAGAATGTCTCTTTGAATAATGTTAAAAGGCAGAACAACAAGATTCATACACTTGCAGACATTAGCAGTTTTTGTTATGCGACACCTTATTACACTATTTTAAGCAAAAAGGAGGTAGCTACACAAAGCCAGTAAATGACAAGCTTTAGTGTCTACTTAATTACATGGATGTGACAGAAAAACCAAACCAACCCCCCCCCCCTTGCCAGAATGGAATAATATAAAATATTGCAAAGTCTCAAGTACATCTGAATTGTACAAAGGCAAATTTTAATGGTCTCAATATCTTGTTATCTTGTTAATTATCAGTATAAAGTAGATTATTAAAGCTCCTTTATGGAAACATGAGTGCAGACATGCATAAGGATAAAAAGGCTTTAACACAAGTGACAAAACGATATTACAAATGCTAGCTTCAACACTGGAACACTAAAGTAAGATACACAGAAAACAGGCAAAACTAATCATGTGAACAAAAAAGTAGCGGTATATTTGTTTAGCTTACCGTGTCGTGTTATCTGATAGACTCTGCTCACTGGATGAAGAGGATTCAGGGTTTTTTTCTGAGATTTCCTGTGTTGTACTTGGTTGTTTTTTTACTTTAACAGACTTCTTTTTCTCACTATCACTATCGTCGCTGCCTTCCCCCAAAATGTCATCTACCTAACAAAGAGAACAGAGGTTTATTAGAAAAACCCAAAAGGCCATGACAATCGGAGCTGCGATTATAGCTTAAAAGGAAAAATGATACATATATCGATATTGAGATATATATTATATATACATACACACACAAAAGACACCCCAGCACTCCTGCAATTACCCAGCAACAAATCTTGTCTGGGATAGCAGCAGAGAGGGGATGCTGTTTCAGAATGGCTGTTTTGGAGGCTTGGGGACCTGCTCCATATTACCATATAAATCGATTTGAGCAACCTCCAAAGTGTGTATGTGTGTGTGTATGTGTATGTGTGTGTGTATGTGTATGTGTGTGTGTATGTGTGTGTGTATGTATGTATGTATGTATGTATGTGTGTGTATGTATGTGTGTATGTGCATGTACGTGTGCATGTACGTGTGCATGTACGTGTGCATGTACGTGTGCATGTACGTGTGCATGTAC